>OVBA01005128.1:0-20927 GCA_900406435.1 Lepidium aucheri
AGTTTTTTGTTTGGTTATTAAGGGTAAAATTATAAATTCACTACCTTTGGAAGTTACTTTTGAAGAAAAAAACAAATAGGGTATATTTTGCATTCAAAATGGGATCTTGAGTCATTTAAGTCATTTTCCCAATTATTTTTTACAATTAAAAGAGAAATAATCTGTTTCATGTCATTAGAATTTTAAACGAGTCATCTTCCATAACAGTCAACATTATGTCTTGTACGAAATACTTAGTTCCAATTAGGGCTAATTAATAGCTACTTGTAATAACTTTAGTAACAAAAATTCTCGCATCATTTAAATCCAAAAACAAAATGTCATGAAAACTTTCTAAAGAATATCTATCAGTTTCATCAAATCTATTAAACATACATTAATCTTGGAATCATAGGAAAGAAGAGTGGAACAAACTACCCTTGTAAAGCGCCAAGACGGATTTTGTCTTTGATTATATGGGTCTAGACTCTAAGCTATACTATTAAACAAGCCTATAGTCTAGTAAATTTCTAACATATTATAAACCCTAAATCTTTATATATTCCTAACGAGTCAATCATTCATTTGACTAGATTACAACTAAGGAATAGACGAAAGATCTGGAGATATAATAATTTTTTTTTTAAATAACTAAATCGACATGTTTGATCTATAGCATAAAACCAATCCTTAAAATTTCTTTTCAATCTATTATAATATAAAGAGGAGATAATATACCTCATTTTTATAGGTTTTTGACTTATTTATTCGTATGTTTTTTGAGTCTTTGTTAGAATTTTAGAATCTTTTCGGGTGTAAAATGGCTTAAAATGGGAATAAGCACTCAAAACATGGATTGGAGAAAATAGAGCAATTTTGCGTTTTTAGGATACCAGGATTGATCGGTGTCCTCCTGGATCGATCAATCCCCCACAACATCAGAAGTTCCGCACGAGTTCAGGATCGATCAGCTTCCGCTGGATCGTTTGGTCTCCACGCTACTAGAATATGCGTCTGACCTAAGGATCGACCGATCACTTCAGAATCGACCGTTCTAGCCTTTGCTGAGTTATTTGCTATCAATCTGTGGAACGACTAGAAAGGATCAGGATCGACCACTTTACAATGGATCAATCCATGGGTCTGTGCGAGATTTTCTGTTTTTCCATATTTTGTACTATACGCGGTTTTAACCTATTATAAATAGGGTTTTCGAGATTTTTAGAAGTGCGAGAGATTTATTTTATTTGAACGGCAGACTCTTGTAAGCCTAGGGATAAGATTTTATCCTCTAGTCTTTAAGAAGATTTATGAACCCTATTTTATTTCTATAGCAATTTAATTATGTTTTCTTCATCATTTATTGCTTTGTTTTCTTTGACTATGTCTGAGTAGTTTATTTTCTAGGGAATCAAGGATTCAATGAATTAAGAAAAAATAGAGCTAGATCTTGTGTGTTCTCCGTCCATTGTTGTGTGTAATGCTTAGATTAGCCCGACCAACTAGTGTATGATCTTAGGTTGTTTAACTCACCAAATGTGCTTGTTAGATGCATGAACTAGCTTAGACGAGCAAATAGTCCTTAACCAACGAAAGATGATGTTAAGGTTAATTGTGGATGTATCAGACCAATTCGATAATACATATTTAGATCTTTAGGACCAAACGACAGTTTAGGATTCTAGGTTGCTAGATATAGTAGTCGACGCCATGATTGTGGTTTGATATATTTTTATGTCTGAGTCGAGAATTGGTTAATTGTGTGCCCTGAATAGTTTCTTGATTTAATTCCTTATTTTTGATGAATTCCCGATGCATGATGCTTTTTATTATTGATTTTCACAACCGTATTTTGGTTTAAGATGTTAGTCACAATTACTTCTTATTTAATTTGTCTTAGCTTAAGTAATCAATAGTGCAATTTCTGGTCTTCGTGGATTCAATCCCTAATTATTACTACATTTGTTGTGTAAGGGTTAAAACCTGAGTATATCAAGTTTTTGGCACTGCTGTCGGGGATCAATTGGTTGCCTTTTGATTGAAAATCGAGTTCTAGTCTAAGTATTTTACTTACATTTTTTGTTTTGTTTCTTTTTGGTCTTTCTGGTTTATGGTTAGAAGAAGTCAAGGCTCTGAAAATCGTCTAAATCTCGACAACGTAACATTGCTAAAGTTGAACACAATAACAAGAAAGCAAAAGCAATGAGTCAGAAAATTCCTATCGACCCAGCGACTCATGTGAATGACCATCAAGGTCAAGATGGAGCAATTACTATGGAACAGCTGTAGCAAGAAATTTCTCAACTCAGGAGACAACAGAAGCAGCCTCAGCAACGAGCCATAGGTGATCTGGATACACCTCACCAGTTTTATCCAAACAAGTCTGCTATTCGTCCTCCACCGATTCAGATGCAAGATTGTGAGATCAAGCCTCGACTGATTGGATTGGCCAAATAGTATGTCTTTAATGGTTTACCAGGGGATAATCCAATGATCACATCGAGAACTTTGAGGATACGTGCACCACCATGAGTTCTAAATGAGTCCCTATGAGCTATGTGAAGTGTAAGCTCTTCCATCACTCTCTGTCTGAAAAGCCATCTCAATGCTTGAAGTCGCTTTCTCAAGGTCCACTCACTACTTGGGAAATGATCATAGCTGCCTTTTTGGACCACCTCTTTTCTAAGTCCAAGACTGCTGCACTAAGGAACAAGATCAATGCCTTTCAGAAACGCTTTGGTAAATCATTCAGTGAAGCTTGGAAGAGGTTTGGAGAGTATTAGCGAGACTGTCCATACCATGGGTTTAACGATGAGCAATTTTTGAACATCTTTTATGGTAGTATCGAGTGGGATTACAAGAACTCTCTGAACGCAGCTAGCAATGGAGACTTCATGATGAAGACAAGGGATGGAGCCTTCACCATTATTAAAAAAATAGCTGCAAGCTCTGGTAATCACTGTCTATAGTATGACCAAAGCCAACAAGTTAACAGTGTGGAGTCGCAGAAAATCGATGAGCTTACTGAGAAGCTTGACATGCTGATCAAAGCGAGCCAATCCAACTATAGGGGAGTTCACTAGTGTGATGAAGTCGGAGAAGTCGCTTTTGTGCAGGAGAATCCAGACCTTCCTGAGGATTAGATGTATGTTGATTATGTGAATTGGAAGAACAAGGGGCCAAATCAGTCTTATCTGTTTTACAAGAGCACAACTGTGGAGAATTCTCAGGACATAGTGTTTTCAACTCAGACAATGGCACATGGATTTCTGTTTCAAGATAAACCGTTAGTGCCAAGTCAGGGTCAAAGGTTGAACAATCAGAACTACCAGAAACCTTATGTGCGGAATTCTGATGGAGGTGAAAACTGGCATAAACCGTTCAAGCCTTTTTCAGCAGGTAGCACCATAGCTGCAACAAGCTCAAGCGAGTTCATCTAGTACTTCTAACAACAAGCTCAAGTCGTTGATACAACAGCTTATGCAGCAGCAGAAGAATACTACACGGGAGATCAATGCTAAGGTTGATGCCATAAAAATGACCTTAACAACAAGTTCGAGGTTGTGTCTGCCATGTGAAGAAGTTGAGAATACAAGTTGCTCAGACTGTAGAAGCAATGAGGAGGCCTCATGGACTACTTCCAGTGAAGGCAGAGAACAACCCCAAGGAATCATGCAATGCTGCTACAACCGATTTTGATGTCAGCAAGGAAGTGCAGACAGCTACTAAGGTAGGTAATTCAGGAGTATACAAGCCACTGATTCTTTTTCCAAAACAAGTCACTAAGCTGGAAGATCAAGTTGAGTTCACCATTCCCTATACTCTTGGGAAGCTGAGTTCTGATGATGCACTTTGTGATTCTAGAGCAAGTGTTAATATGATCGCATTGGACTCTATGAAAAAGCTAGGGATTGAGCTTATGCAGGATCACAATGCCTCCATTTCTTTTAGAGATGCCTCTTCTAAGTGCCCACGAGGAAGGCTAGTTGATTATCCACTTCTGATTGGAAACTTCAAGGTTCCAACAAACTTTACTGTGGTATAGATAGCATGAGGTACGGTTCCCATACTATTAGGAAGACCGTTTCTGAACATTGTTGGGGCTAAAATTAATTTCCCCAACAAGAGAGTGGTTTCGGAGAATGTCGAAAAAGGGGTCTCATATCCCATATCGATTCCTAGTGGCAGTTTTAAAATATGATCAGTTCGACTAAGAGGGTTAAAGAAGTATTTGAATCAGAGGTAGTGGTCTAGACTTCATCAGCTTTTGATAATCTGTTTGGGTATGAGTCTGACAAGGAAGAAAGTATCTACTGAGAGCTTGTAGAAGACCTAGTGGACTGCTATAACACTTCAGACATGGACCTTCTAGACAAGAGTATCATTGAGCGTGAAATTTAGTGTTAATTCTCAAGTTTTCTGTTCAATTCTTGTCCAAAGACTTTTGTAGGAATGCTCAAAGCAGGATGGACACGACCCTTTATTGTAAAAGAGGTCAAGCCTTGTCAAGCTGTATTGTTGCTAGACGCTACATGAGTCAGGTTTGTCGATGACGATCCACACCAAAAGTTTCATGACTAAGAGAGGAACAACTCCTCCTATGAGTCAACCGCCATCTAAAAGGCGATTGAGTGAAGTTAATGACTTGAAACAAGCGTTGAGTGGGAAGCAACTCATTAGTAGGTACTTTTCGTTTTCTGCATTTTTCTATTAAGTTTTTCTTCATTTCGTTTTGTTTTGTTTAAAGTAAAAGACTTTGTTTGAACTACTGAGATTGATCGATCCACATGAGATCGATCGATCCTCTGAAAAAGAAGGAGCTACTCACAACTTTGAGACTGATCTAGGTTCAACAAAGTCGATCTGGCGAAAAATTTGACCTGACAATCGACCTCATCTCTGGGATCACTTGACCCACTAGAAGAATAGATTAAGCGCACGACCTGGCGATCAACCTAGGCACGGGGGATCGATCGATCAAGCGACTAGAGGCACTTGTGCATGACTTGCAGATCGATCGTACAACATGAGATCGGTCGGTCACGTATACAGGATTTTAAGAGGAAAATATACCGATTGATTGATCTATCACTGAGATTGATCGATTAATCTATCACTGAGATCGATCAATCTAGCACTGAGATTGATCGATCCACAAGCGAGGTTAGTCTTCTGATTTTGAAAACCGGTTCAATTCACTTAAATTGAACGGGAACACACTTTTTAAATACCAAGTGATTTTATTTTTGGATTAAACACATCAAATTTGAGAGATTTTGATTCCTCATGGGTGATTTTTGAGAGATTCCACAAAAACTTCAATATTTCATAACTCTTTCGATTCTTAACAAATTTGTTTGATTATTGAGTCTATCATAATCAGATTTTCCTCCTTTTTCTGAATATCCTAGTCCTATTTTCGATTTGCAAATGTATGACCCTCTTTCTCCACTACTTCAATTCGCGAAACTTGAAGGTTTTGGAATTTGGTAAATTTTGGAATGTGCTTGATTTGTGATGCATATTTTATCTCCTATTTCCATTGTATAATGATTTTGAGTTTAGAATTGCCCAATTTCTAGAATTCTTTTGTGTAGAATCTGATTTTAGGTTGAAGGAGAATTTAAGGAAATTTTAAAAAAATTGGTTTGGAATCGAGTATGGAACAAATTGCTAAATGCATTGCTGGATGTTTACCTGTGTTGTTGTTAAGTTTAGCATATTTTCTTCACAGGAACCTTGTTCTATAATCAAAATTCTTGATTTTCCATAACTTAAATGTTGATTTATGCCATTGGTTTTCTTTGTGTTTGTCTCTTTCCACCAATGCTCGTGATTGAGTTAAGAAATCTTCCAAGAAGGTTAGGAGATCCTTGCTGCAAAGGCAAGAGATTGGACAATCTTCCGGTTCTAGGCCATCATACAGTGCAGACAAACCTAGGACTAACAAGCCATAGACTCACCCAGATGGTACACATTTTCTAAGCCATGAGAGATATCCTATAGATCCATCAAGTCTCTAATCAGACTTTGCTTATGTGAAGAGAGAGAGAGAAAATAGTTGGAAGCATTATCACAATGTTTTTTATGATCAACTCTTGTGGAACAAGATAATTCCTACTAAGTTCCAATGCACCAACACACTATAGAGGTTTGGGATTTTAGATGACATGAATGGAATATTGGCCAGACTTAGTTTTGGGACGTTTTTACATTGCTGTTATCCATTGTATCCCGAGCTCATTCGTCAATTCGCCTCTTGGGAGCTATATGAGACTACAGATCCACATGGTCCACTATATGCAGCTACGATCACTTTCTATTCTAGTGGTGTACCGTTTAAGATGACGATAGAGTAGCTCTGTAGCCTCTATGGATTTGTGGACGCGCAGAAAATCGCTTGCCTTCACCGGATAGTCTGCCTACTTTGTTTCCATGGCACATTATCGTAGAGAAAGGATTTGAGGGTCGTACATCAAAGCTTACTCATATACGGAACCCTGCGATATGGATGTTGGCAAAGATCATTAGGTCAACTATGTTTTGCAAGGAGGAGTCTGCAGCAGTTACTAGGCCTGAGCTGGCACTGTTGTACTATGTTATTGCTCTAGTGGTTCTTGATCTTCATTGAGACACTTCTCCTCCTCCATAGCCACGCCTGGACATCAAATGGGGGTTTGTTTTTGCTGAGTTGCTCATTAGCAGATGCTTCAGAGGATGGCCTAGTACACCACTGAAGGAGACAATATGTAGTGTCTTCACTCTGATATTCATGCATCATAGGTTGGATCTTAGCAACACACCCAATGTCGAGCATATTCTTCTGATGAATGAGAGGTTCATGACCAACTGCACGTATATGATAGCCAAATATAACTGGAGATACTATGCTCGAGATTGGGAGTCTTGCTGGTGTAAGATTCCATTGCCAGGACTCACCTTAGTCACTTTCTCTCCAGTGTGGAATTTGAGTTGCACATCACTCATCATGAGCTTGCTAAGATAGAGCCTCGATGTCCTTCACGCCGGACTGCATCACGCTGATATAAGGTTCAAGCATTTCTGCCACTTGCTGCTCAAACACAGCCTCCTGTAGAGTCCACTCTAGAGCACATCATTCTAGAGTACACTACTGAGTATGATCTCCCTCCTTTCTCTGATGACTTTAGTGACAAGAAGTACAACCAATGGGTGTACGACACTAAGGTGTAGAAGCACTCGATGATGCGGTGCATGGGAGACGCACTGATCAAGATCATGGTGCCTTTTCCTTCTTGCCTCGGCGAGCCATCAAGGAGTCCACGAGCTGGCCCTAGCTCTAGAGCTGCTGCGTGAGACCCGATGTTGGTGGACACAAGCATTTCACAGCGTCAGAACAAGGACGACAAGGAGATAGTTGATATGGGCATGTCCAGACACCGCATAGCTCTAGGCAATTGCGAGAGCTACAGTTCGCATGACCACTAGATTTTGATCATTTCTCTTACCTATTTATTTTTTTGTATTTCGTAATTTTCTTATCTTATTTTTCTGCGTAGGTTGTGCTTCCTTCAGGTTTTATCTCACACCGAGATGGCGTGAAGTAAGTCTAGAGGAGGACACTTGTTGAAGGAACTATGATTTTTATAGATTCAATTCGCTTTTATAGAGTCTTAAAATCGGTTGTAGGAACTATGATTTTTGAAGTTTACTACATTTTCATGAACCATTGACTCAGACTTGACAAAAATCGATTGACTATAGGAAAACTCAGAAACTACGAAACTTCTTAGCATTACCCACATCTTCTTAGGTATTCAAAGAATCTCATGCTAGCTTCACAATTAACCTGACTTTATTCTTTTGTCAAGGGGGTCGGCATACATTGGATTGGTTTCCCTCTTCAGTCCTGAATGACTTATCTGTGTGAGTGTGGTTCCCCTCTCTCTAATCTTTTTTAAGTGTTTGTGCTGAATGTTCTATGTATGAGGTAGCTGTAAAAACAAAGCTGGATGCAATGTTAGTAAGCTGAGAGAAAGTCCAATGACACTATTCTTGCTTTTATTTTTTGAGTTGCTAAAGAACCAACCCATAGAAAAAATTAAATGATATCCTAGGTAAGTAGGGAAAAATTGGTTGGAAAGCCATTATAAAAATAAACTACAAAGTAGATAAAAATAGGAAATGAACCACATATAAGGTAGTGTTCAGGCTGAAAAGAAATCCACGTATCTCTTGATCTGTATCCCCTTGATAAGACCGCATCTAGATAAGTTAGGAAGTTGGTATGGTGTACTCGGTTCACTCATTTGAATTATGGAGTTTGATTGGGGCATTTACAAGGTCTAGGGGCAGTACAAGGTGGTCTTGATTTTGTGAGGTAGGTTTTTCATGTAGTTTACTAAAGGAATTGAATTGTAATATCCTTATGAAGAATGAGTTCCTTTGATTACACTTTGCTTTTGAGTCTTAGTTTCTCTGCTTGCTTGAGGACAAGAAATAAGCTAAGTCTGGAGGAATTAATATACCTCATTTTTATCAGTTTTTGACTCACTTATTCGTATGTTTTTCGAGTCTTTGTTAGCATTTTAGAGTCTTTTCATGTGCAAAATGGGTTAAAATTGAATTGAGCACTCAAAGCATGGATTAGCATGGATTGCAGCAAAATGGAGTAATTCTGGCATTTTCAGGAAACCATGATCGATCGGTCCCCTCCTGGATCGATCAATTTCCCACAGCATCAGAAGTTGCACACGAGTTCAGGATCGATCAGCTCCCACTGGATCGATCGATCTCCACATTACCAGAATATGCGCTCGACCTGAGGATCGACTGTTCCAACCTTCACTAGGTTATGTGCGCTCGATTTGTGGAATGACCAGAAAGGATCACGATCGACCTTTTTACAGTGGATCAATCAATCTACACCTTGATCGATCGATCCACAGGCTTGCACGAGATTTTCTGTTTTCCTTATTTTGTACGAGATGTATTTTTAGCCTATTATAAATACGGTTTTTGAGATTTTTAGAAGTGAGAGAAATTTATTTTATATGATGTTAAACTCTTGTAAGCCTAGGGAGAAGATTTCATCTACTCTTTGACAAGATTTTTGAACCATATCATATATTTTTGAGAAGATTTCATCATCATATATTGCTTTGTTTTCTTTAACCATGTCTGAGTAGTTCTCTAATTAGGTTTAGGGTTTTCTAAGAACTAAGGATTCAATGAATTAAGAACAAATATGACTAAAATGTGTAATGGTTCGATTAGTCTGATCACCTACTTTATGATCTTAGGTTGTTTAACTCACCAAAAGTGCTCTTTAGATGCCTAAACTAGCTTAGACAAGCAAATAGTCATTAACCAACAAAAGTTGACGTTAAGATTAACTGTGGACCTATTAGACCAATTTGATAATGCGTATTTAGATATCTAGGACCAAATGATAGTTTAGGATTCTAGGTTGCTAGATATAGTAGTCGACGCCACGACAGTAGGTTTACTATATTCTATGTATGAGTCGAGAATTAGTTAATTACTTGTCCTAAATAGTTTCTTGATTCGATTCCTTATTTCCTGATGAATTCCTAATGCTTGATGCTTTTTATTATTGATTTTTGCCACCGTATTTTGTTTTAAGTTGTTAGTTACTATTACTTCTTATTTGATTTGTCTTTGCTTGAATTAGGTTTAGTAATCAATAGTGCATCTTTGGTCTTCATGGATCTGATCCCTAAGTACTACTATAATTGTTGTGCACTTGTAGTAGATTCATAGAGTTGGAAAGCCTAAGTGTATTAATAGAAATCAAACTCATGATGCAAAGTTATTAATTAGATCATCCTAACTACCTGATTAAAAAGAGCTCAACTAATTAGAATTCCTTGAACAAATAAAACTGATATTTATGAGGCCTAGACATTAAATATTTTATAGATTATATTTATTTGGGTAAAAAACAGAATGACAAGATCGATCCACAGCCTAAAATTCACTCCCTAAAATCTCTTTTTAATCTGGATTCTAATCATTAGCTAGATCATCCTAACTACCAGATTGAAAAAAAACTCAGCATATTATAATTTTAATTTTAAAAAACTCAATGAATCACCAATTAAAGTTCTAAAAAATCAGATGAATTACATAAGAGACCAGAAGAAGGTACCGATGATGCAGAAGGTGGGACATGGTCAATTCTTTAATCATTTGATGGATCTCGCAAGTATTGATGAAAAGATACATTCTTCAACCTCTCTCGTCGATGATGCTTCGACAATGTGGGAGGGAATTTTCATGAGATTATCGGTTGGAAATAACACTTGTGAATATCAACTTGGGGGTGAGATTCATGCGTGTAAATAGGAAAGCCTTACTGTGGAGTAGTATTACGGTAATCTTAATGTTTTATGGGATGATTTGGCTAACTTTGACAAAGTGTTTACTTGTTGTTGTAAGAAGCTGAGTTGTGATTGATGACACACTATAAGAAGAAACATGAGCGCATTCGAATTCATTAGTTTTTGATGGGTCTTGATGCCTGAAATTTGAGACGACCCATTCAAATCTTCTAGGTTGTGTTTCAGACATCACACTTGGACGGGTTTACTCTTAAATAGTTCAAGAAGAACAACACTACAATGTGACAATGAAGGAACTGACTCTGAGTGGGGTTATTAGGTTGTCTGCTTCTACGATAGTGACTGATAAATAATCACTTGTGTACACTCATTGTGATAGAACTGGTCATGAAAAATAGCAATGCTCTAGGATTGTGGGATATCCGGAATGGTGGGATGATCAAGCTAGTGGTAGTGGCTCACATAGACGTGGACGAGGTAGTGGCTGTCGGGGTCGCGGACGTGGCAAGGGAACTCTGTCGGCTAATCAGGCTTGTACGGCAACATCAACATCCACGTCACCGGTCAGTATTCCATTCTCTCACGACAGAACAATGGAGTTCTTTTTGGGAAAAAGGCCAAAACCTAACCGAACTATTTTTTTCGTGCTGATTCCTACATGAACTTCATGGTCTGGCCAAAATCTTAGTTTTGTGCTTAAAAATTCAAATTTCACACATGAACTTTCTAATTTCGGTCAAAATCTACATTGACTGTTAACTCCGTTATTCAACATTTAAATCTTCGTTAATAGGCTGTTAAGCGACATGTATGACCAATTTAGTTAACTATGAAAGTAGAGCTTCTCTCTAGAGAGAAAAAAGATATGTAGAGAAAAGAAATGATTTTTTTGAATATGGTAAAATTACGATTGTAATCAGGTTGTAGATACAATCATAAACAGTACTAAAAGTATTATGAGAAAATCATCAATTCTAAAGATATTTTTTTTTATTTTTTTTTATTTTGTTTTATTTTATTTTATTCTATATTATTCTATCTTATTTTTAATCCGCGTACACATGTCGACTAAATCGGTTGTACACATGTCGCTTAACGGTCTATTAATGGAGACTTGACTATTGACTAATGGAGTTAACAGTCAATGTAGGTTTTGGCCGAAATTAGAAAGTTCATGTTTAAAATTTGAATTTTTATGCACAAAACTAAGATTTTAGCCCGACTATGAAGTTCATGTAGGAATCAGCATGACACGAAAAGTTCGGCTAGCTTTCTGAACAACAAAACATCATCGTCAGGAGATAAGTTGTCTGGTAAGAATGAAAAACTAATATTTTTTAGTACACATAGCAGGTATGCATCGATTTGGGAGCAAGTCATCACATGACTTGGGATATCTCTTTGCTCGATAATCTCTAAGATATTTCTGCGTGTTCGATAAAATTACAAAACAATGGTCTTGCTTGGTCAACAAAAAAGGAACTTTTTCTCTTGGAGACAAAATGATTCTTACTTATGTGTTTCATGCTCCAGCGTTGTCTCTCACTCTTTTTCTGTTACATAATTGCTTGATGCCATCACCAGTGCTATGATATTTACGAAAGACTTTTTTTTGATTCAGGACCAAGCTTTGAAGACTTTGAGTGCCGAAGATAAAGCACAAGATGGAGTGTATCATTTTGCGCTTTCGATTCTTCCTTAGACGTGTTCCAGCTCGAAGCTTGATACTCGTGATTTATGGCATAAACAGATGGGACATCCATCTTCTAAAGTTCTTAGTTTGTTTTCTGATTTTGGTTCCTTTTCTGACACTATTAGTAAACTTGACAAATGTTGTGATGTATGCTTCCTTTTCTCGTTTGTCTTTTCCTGATAGTTTCAATAAAGCTAATGATTTATTTGGTTTACTTCACTTCAATGTTTGGGGTCTGTATAACAATCCACCTATATGTGGTTCTTCATATTTTCTTTCTATTGTGGATGATTTTTCTCAAGCAATGTGGACACAATTGATTCGAGACAAGTTGCTATGTCTAGGGTTCTCAGACACGTTATTGCATGGGTTGTTCATCAATTTGGAAAGAAAGTTAAGATAGTATGGACAAATAATGGCACAGAGTTTCTCCCTTTGTATCCGTATTCTGCTTAAAACGGGTATCTTTTATCACATTTCATGTGTTTATACACCACAACAAAATGGTCGAGTTGAAAGGAAAAACCTAAACATACTTAATGTTGCTCGCACCTTGCTTTTTCAAACAAATTTACCAACTATGTTTTTGGGAGTGATAATACAGGCATCCACGTACCTCATTAACCGCACGCCATCTCCTCTTCTTTATTCCAAGACTCCATATGAGTTAGTATTCTCCCATGCTTCGACCTTTGATGAATTAAAGGTTTTAGGTTGTCTTCGTTATGCTTTTCAGGCTCCAAAACCCAGTGACAAATTCGCCCCACGAAGCTCATGATGTGTATTTCTTGTTTGTCAAGTGAGTGTGCCTATCCTCTTGCAAATTATATCTCTCTTGATCGTTTGTTGTCTTCCCAACCGTTGTTTGTTGCTGCAATCGATGCTCACTCTGAACCTAGCTCTTTCAAAGAAGCTATGAAACATGAACATTGACGTCTTGCCTCTAAGGAGGAAATCGATGCTCTGAGCTGAATGATACATGAGATATTTTTGATTTACCCAAGGAAGGTGTGTTATTGGTAGCAAATGAATTTTCAAAGAGAAACTGAAATCTGATGGTAATTTGGAATGTTACAAAGCAAGGCTCGTTGTCTTGGGTAACAAACAGGAAGAAGAACGGATTATGATGAGACTTTTCCTCCGGTTGTGAAAATGGCTACTATACATGTGTTCCTAAAGGTGGCATCTGCTAAGAATTGTGAACTCTATCAAATGAATGTTCATAACGCCTTCTTACATGGTGACCTACATGATGAGGTGTATATGAAGCTTTCTACTGGGTATTCCTCTAGCGATTCTGCAAAGGTATGTAGACTCAAGAAATCTCTTTACGGACTTAAACAAGCTCCACGTTGTTGGTTTGCAAAGTTTTCGGAGTCTCTTCTCAAGTTTGGATTTGTTCAGAACAAGAAGGACTACTCAAGGACTACTCTTGTGTTCCTATCAGCATGGTGACTCGTGTCTCTATGTGCTAGTCTATGTTGATGACTTGGTTATTTGTGGTAATGATTCTTCTCTCATCTCTAAGTTCAAAGGCTACATGAGCACTTGTTTTCGTATAAAGGATCTTGGTATTTTGAAGTACTTCTTGGGTTTGGAGATTGCATGAAGTGCTGATGGCATATATGTGTCAACGTAAGTTTGCATTTGACGGGTTATGTGGTTCTTCTAGGTGGTTTGCTTATCTCATGGAATACTAAGAAGCAGCCCACTTTTTCTCGGTCATTTGCTTAAGCCGAGTATCGCGCCATGTCTACACTTATTTGGAAGTACAATGGCTACTTGAACTTCTTCCTACCTTTGGTGTTCCTCATACTGAAACAGTCAATTTTTTTTGTGATAACAAGTCAGCTCTTCATATTATGAAGAATCTAGTGTTCCACAAACGTACTAAGCACATTGAGAATGATTGCCACATCATCCGAGATGTTTTTCAAAATAGCATTCTAGCTCCAGCTCATGTTGGAACAACCGAACATTTTACGGATCTACTTACAAAGTCACTTGGTTGTGTTTAATTCCAATATTTGCTTTACAAGATGGGAGTTCGTGACCTTCACTACGGATCTACTTACAAAGTCACTTGGTTGTGTTTAATTCCAATATTTGCTTTACAAGATGGGAGTTCGTGACCTTCACTCACTATCTTGAAAAGGAATCTTATTATTTTCTAGGTTAAGTCTTGAGAAACTCTATATATTGTTATCTAAATATAATAGAAAGCCAAGCAATTCAGAGCAATATTTTCCTTAAAAAAATATGTTAAAGAAAAGTTGGTATAAGGTATGTTGGTAGAGGTGAAGGTAGAAAATTAAGGAGAATAATAGAGATGAGACAGCAAGCAATAATAATAAAAACTTATATTCTAAACCCACTTCCACCCAAATAATAAGTACTAGACAAGTCTTTTATGTGAGAGATTGGTTTTGGTGGGCGGAGGAATATTTAAAGCTGATCATTTTTATTTTGTATTTGTTCAATCTCTCACGATGCTTGTCTGAGAGAGAAAAGAGAGATGGAACAAATTGTGCTGTAATGATAAAAAGATCTCTTATGTCTTTCTGTCAATCATTTAGATTACACTTGTTATGTGCTCTGCTTTTTGTTCTAGTTTTTCCTTTTTAGATACTTGTTCTTTGTTTCCAATAACAGAAAACTTATGGTTTATTATTAGTCTTTGGCCTTACTAATATGTATCTTATTCCGTATTTATATTTTTATATTTATATTCCACGTATCACATATCCTCCATTCACTTAAAACACTTTTAAGTTTTTTTGAACGATTTAATAAATTAGATGTAGGAAACGCACGACTCCTCATACTTAACACGCCTCACCCTTTCACTTGCACATACCAGCAAATCTTTATTATAAAAAATATCAGAAATTTCTGATTGTTAGACTATCTCATTTGAGAGAGTATGAGTGAAAGTTCCAAAAATTTTGAAAGACTCTCACAATAAACCAATATTATATATTATTTTATTATTTGGAAGAGAGACTCTTCTGAGAAACTCAAATTGCAAATGCTTTTAGAGCACTTCCAATAGAAGTATCATAATGAGTATCAAACTAATAAAATAACGGAGAATTAACTCAATAACATAAATACACAAACTAATTGAGAATCTAACATATCATTATCATAATTCAAAAAATGGTTGTAGGTCATGTGGGTGCATATACAATTGTACCCATGAAAAGCAATCTGCACAAAAGTTTGGATGGCCCACGAATAATTAGAGGTGGCCCACGGAAGATAAACTTGCTATGTAATGGAGAGAAGCGTAATTAATGCAGAGATACAGAGAAGATCTTCTTGTGTGTTAAAGAAATGTTTGTGGCCACACAATTGCATCTAATGGTACAACTTGTTGCAAAAGGAGACTATTTTGCCTGCAACAATTATATGAGTTTCAACAATTATATTGAAAAACAGTGATTTGCTGGGTTTGTTGTTCGATTTTCAGAAAAAAAGATTTGTAGAATTTTTTTTCTGGAAATTTTCACTATCAAGTTATAAATTTGCAAGAGACGGATTTGTAGATTTCATCACGAAATCGAAGCCTTGTAGTAGGATTGTGATTTCTTCGTTGTTTTTTTGGAGATTCTAGATTAAATTTTTAACAAGAGCCATAGCTAGGGTTAAAGGTGTGTTTCAGATACTCATAAAGAAGATGATGGTGAGTTTAAAGAAAACAAGTACAAAAACTGAAAACTAATATATTTTTGACAAAATTGTGTATTTGCGGTAAATTATGTAGTTGCAGTAAAGTTTCGTATTAGATGTAAAGATAACATGAGTTGGTGTATGGTACACTGAGGTTCCAAGCGAGAATCCGCTAACAGAAGTCAGTCTCAACAAATCTATATAAGAGTTGAGGACACATACAAGGAGTAGATTATATATGTCAAGTTCTCACTTATCGTATTACCAGTTGCAAAGTAAAGTCTGGCTACAATTCATGCACAACACTCTTGTATCTTATCTAGATAGCACTTACCTTGTTCTGAATTTTATTGACCAAACTTTGCAGCTAAAAAATATATTTGCATGCACATTAGTGTTTCGCATATAACATTAATGTTCAACGCGTTACCCAACTAGCATAATGTTTTTTAGAAACGAAAGGGCATTCGTTTAAATTGCATTGCAACGGGCTATACATGACTTGATTAAGTGCAACATATATAAATAGGTGCAAAATATATTGTTAACTGTAATTATAAGACCATAAAGCTTACTACTTTGCCACTGGGAGCAATCAATGAAGTTGAAAACCATTGGTCGCGAAGGTGGAATACCATTGCTCGCGAAAGTGAAAACTAAAATAAGAAAATAAAAAACTTTTTGGAGATGCAAAATACAAAGTTAACTGCAACCAATGTTTCCACCGAAAATCATGTTCTAGCTCAAGACTCAAGCCCAGTCATGCCAGTTACACGGTTATGTAGTTATCAAGCCTTCATCTCCGGTTATGCAGTAAAACTTCATGTTAGATGTAAATAAATATAGTTTACTGCAAAATAATATGAACTGGTGTGTGGTAACAAAGATATGAAGTTCTAAGCGAGAATTCGCAAATAGAAGACAGTCTCAGCGAAGCTATACAAGAGTTGAGGGCACAAACAAGAAGTAGATTATATATGTCAAGTTCTCGCTTATCGTATTACTAGTTGCAAAGTAAGGTCTGGCTACAATTCATGCACAACGCTCTTGTATTTTATCTAGATAACACTTACCTAGTTCTGAAGTTTATTGGCCAAATTTTGCAATTAAATATACATTTACATGCACATTACTGGTTGATAGCAGAATGTTTTTTCGAGACGACAGGACATTTGTTTACTTTGCGTTGCAACGGGCTATGCATGGCTTGATTATGAAGGCAATGATATATTTGAGGGTCCGGTGAACAATAGAGAACACTCCATCATTAGTTGATCTCATATGCATTTTATGAAGTAACCACAAACAATCTTCCCACATTGTGGACAATATGTGAAGCTAACTTAATTTTTTGTATATAATATTAAACATTGTCTTGCAATAAAAAAATATACAAAATCCGTGGCAAATTATTTGTTAGATGCAAATATTTATATTAGTTAAAAATATATATATTAGCTGCAAAATATGTGTAAAAGATGTTGGGTAAAAAAGGACAAGAGTTTACAAAATGAAGTATGCATACACAGTACATGACAACTAAATAAGCATAACATTGGATGGTCACCATGTTGTTTTGCACAAACACAGGTTGTGAACTTATAGTGTTGATGGGATCTTGAGGGTTTCCAAAGGGTAGGTCAGAGTAGTGGTATGGTAAGAATACAATTGGTCTCAAGTGTGCAAACTAAATAAGAAAATGCAAAAACTTTGTGGACATGCAAAATATAAAGTTAACTGTAATTAATGCTTTCATCTTCATCTCCTTCACTAAACCTTAAGCTCACCTGCAACAATGGTGGCTGTTGGTAATTTTTTTTTTCATTTTTTCTTTTGAATATTTGTTTTATATATTTATAGATCTATCAGTAAATACAAACATTTTCTCATTTATTGATGTGTACATCAAAATCATGAAAAAATCATGAAAATCGAGATGCATCTTCCTCTATAGAGAAAAAAGCATGTTTTATTGTTATTATTGAAATTGCTTGTTCTAATTAGAGAAAATAAAAGAGATTAAATGAGAAAGAAAGAAAGTGAAAAACTTAGAAAAATTGCTTGAAACAATAGAGGTTTGGAACACACAGAGATGAAGGTTCGAGTGAGTTTTGTGATTCTCTAACAATGGTGACGAAACAAGAAGTGAGAGAGATAATCTGCATATAAAATATCTGAATAAAATATACATATTTTCTAATCAGAACATAGGGGTAAAATGGGTAAATTTTGTGAAACAATTGCCTACATAAATAGCATACTCTTATGAGTTAAGTATTAAAACTAATCGTGTTATCTAGTGTAATTTCCCTTAAAATAATGTAAAGTAATAAAAATTTGTTAAATTTTTTGACATATACTGTCATGAATCTCTCATTTACAAGACTATGATATTTTAGTATGAGACTCCCAAATTGGACATGTGTCATTACTTAGTTTGTTGTACTTGTTTGAGATAACTATTATATACAATGTTTAATAACTAATTAACATATTATAATTTAAAATTAAAATTTATCCATGAATCATAAAACAAAATTAGTTACTCATTAAGTTCCATTATGAATAATTCTAAAATATATTTTTAATAATATTTATTACTAAATTTAGTTAAAATATAAGAATAAAAATAGAATAGTAATTTAAAAGATAAAAATAGAATAGTAATTTGGCAGATCAAGTGAAGATTAACTTAATTTTCATCATAGTTGTTGGAGGTGGATTCGAGATCCTATTTCTGTCCACCAAAACCAATAGGTCGAATACAAAAGAACAACCTGGTTGCAAGCACTAAGTCTTCAACTCGGATTATATATATTCGACTCGGCAAAAGTCTCGTCTCAGAAGGTTCTACGAACCTGAAGAGAAGTCGGATGACATGTCAGCAAAACAAATAAATGAAAATTTTTCTGTTTTGACATGGAAAATTTCCACAAATCTAGCACAAATCTTAACATATTCAATCTTATCAAAAAATTATAAATCTTCCTTTATTTTCTACACATATAACCGCCTCTATAATCTATAAATAAAGACACAATCCTTTAAAAAAGGATCTGCTTAAGCCCGCAATCATCTCTTCTTGTTCTTAGCTAACTAACTCTTACTCCAAGTCCAATTCACAAGTGTCATTGCCCATTTTCTGTTATGTAATATTTAAAAGTTTATGATTTTATTTGTTGTGTAATACTATTATTTCTCTATATTATTTCTAATATTTTATATTATGAATATTAATTTTAAAAATTCAATATATGATATATATTAGTTAAAGATTTGTAATTTAAAATACATTTGATAAATTTAACTTAAAAACAAATTTTGAAAATTTAACTAATATTTCAAAGTTAGATAATTATTAAAAAATTATATTAAAATTAAACACCATAATATTTTGATATATATATATATATATATATACATTTATTTAAGTAAGTAACCTATAAAACTTAAGTTAATATAATCTGAAATAGAATGTACCAAACCGAAATGAAATTTACTAAATAGCCAAATGAAACTTAGATTCATATACTGAAACAATTAAATCTCAATTTGGTCCAAACGATTATATTAAATAGAATATAACACATAATATACAATTATATAACTAAAAGTTATTGTTTCTATTAAAAGATTAATATTTAAATATTTGAAATTGTAATTATGAATTTGATTATATTATTACTCATTTTGAAATAAAATAACAAAAAATTCAAAATATTTAAATCTTGATTTAAATTTTGAATTTTGTTAGACTGGTTTTATTAAATCTTAATTTTTTATTTTGAAAAATACATAAATTTGAACTCGATCAAAATTGAATATTTCACATAAAATTTGGATATGTAATTAACTACCACAATCGAATCATTCTAAATAAAGTTCAATCCAGAAAATATGTCTAAATAAATATTAAGTAAGTAAAATCAAAAAATTGAAAATCTGAAAAGCCTCACGGGAACCTACACAGATTTTGAATGTCCATATTTAACAGGAAGATACACGAAACTGTTTGTTATTTATAGTTAATTATATATTTATTTAAATATTAGTTAAAATTTTAAATAATAAAAATAAAATTAAGAAATCTAGCGTAATTCGACTAAATTATTATATATAAAAATAGTAATAGCTGAATTGTGATGTTATTTTTTATTTAATGTTACCATTAAAAAAACCAGAGAGCTAGTTCCTATCTTAACTTATATGAAAATGATTTCGTCGTTTAAAGTTAAAAAACAAACTATAATTATCATGAAATATGGAGGAAGTGTTTTGACTAAGGGGTGTATTCAACATGAATTTTAAGTAATTTGATTTTGCAAAATTTTCGATGAATTCAGTAAAGTTGTTATGATTTATGACAGAATCTTCCAAAACTCCACCTAAAACAATAAGAATTAGATTTTTTGTATTTTTAAATAAAGGAATCCTCTTAAAATACTTTAAAATCACTTAAAATTACACTCTTAATTCTTTATTAATAACAGTAGATTTAATTGTACTTTTTAAAATCCTCAGTAATAAATTTCAGATGATTTTAAAAAATAAATTTTGAATAACAGATAATTTGTCATTTTAAAATTATTTAAAATTCATGATTTTGCCCTTCTAAATGATAATCATTTTTACAAGAATTGGATTCTAGAAAATTGTGCACCTAATTGTTAATAAAAAATCAAGAGGTATAACAAGTTCACAACCATCAAAATATCTAAAAATGTAAAACCACAAACATGTATAAAATATACAATAATTAATCAAGACGGAAACAGTTATGTTATATGTTGAGAATTTAATTCACTTGAATATCTATTCATTTAAAAAAATATGATAACTTTCCTTTTTCACTTTCAGAAAATTCGTGTCCAAATACATTTTGTAAGTATATATTTTTCCGTCATTTGTAAAGATGTGTTTCCTACAGTAACAACGTTAAGCTTTTAGGCTCTAAATTCGAAATTACCTGTTCCTATGATGTAAGTAATTAAATACTATTAGATTGATTCGCCATTCACAGATCCTTTGATTGATTTTTATTATCTTTGAAGTGTTTTAATCATATTTTTGGGGGAAGAGATCCATCCATGATCAACAGTAGCTTCTTTTTTTTTTTCGGATATTGCTATCAATATAATTATTTTCATTGAGTAATATTTTAATGGGGTAGTTGCAAAATTGACCCATGTTATTTTACCCTTATTTTTCCCATAATTTCGATTTTGCCATCAACTTTTTTT
>OVBA01005129.1:7587-20922 GCA_900406435.1 Lepidium aucheri
TAATAATATATATATATATATATATAATTGAATCTAACAAATTTGGAACATGTTTGATAAATAATAGTTACTTGTTATCAAGATTAATCTATATTATAAAAAAAAACTTTAAAAAATACAGACATGTCTACATTTTAAATAGAGTACGTAATTCTTTTAGAGTCAATAACTTTTAATATTTTAGAAGCTTTTTTAAATACAAAATTAGACATGTTAATTTTTTGAACCGCTGCATATAAGCAACTTCTCATTTCCAAATGCGTTTCTTACTTTTACACTAATTGAAAGAGATTCGCGTTTTTCTTTTACATTTTTCAAGAAAACGCCTTTGTTATATTACAATCTTTGATTGGTAGCATAATTTCCAAATACACTCCACGTAGGATAATCCGCCCCGTATTATAGTTACCTTCCAAATACACTCCACGTAAGATAATCCGCCCCGCATTATAGTTACCTATCAAACACTTAGTAGAGATGATGATGAAGGCGATTATGCGGTTACTCATGATTTTTGGGCGATTTTTATAATTTCTTTGATTTTACAGATTCATGATCTGTCATTGATGTTTCATTACCGATGGAATGGCGGATTCTTTCACCTCTCAACTACTACTGAAGATCTATATTACGATCTCACGAATTTCGGATCATGATAGAAGTTAGTTCTTTTTAGCTCCTTTGTGATGGATATTTAAGGACAATCAAGTATTTCCAATAAATCCTTACACTGCACGCACTCCTCTACTACACTTTTATCTGTGATACAATAATTTCTTCTTTGAAATGGCAAAAATTTTCATCGAGCATTTCAAGAATTAGAATTGGGGGCTGAATATGAACCTCTCATGCTTTCGACCAATGTAACATCCACGACAGTCGATCAACAAAATTTTATTATTCTGGGTCACCCCATGAATCCGCGACAACAAAATATCCGTTCAATTTTAGCTGTTTTCCTCGTGTGTGGGCACAGTCAAGACAAATTTATGGCCACTTGGGGGAAGGTAGATGCTTCCAAATCATTTTACCAACTGGAAGAGTTAATGGAATTGATCCTTGTTCATGGTCCTTGGTCTTTTGCTAACAGGATGATCGTTCTTCAGTGTTGGACTTCTACCATGAATCAATCAATGTTGAACTACATCCCTTTCTGGGTACAAATTCGCGGGATTCCACTATAGTATCTGACTCATGAAGTGATCCACCACATTGCGCATGCTTTGGAATTCCTTTTGGATACAGATTTCTCTCATGAGGTTACTACGAGGATGGATTTTGTCTGTGTCTGTCTCAACTAGGTTATTCGTCAACCTTTCCTCTTTCAACGTCATTTTTAGTTTGTTCAAGGGGTCGATACACTACTCTAATTCAGCTATAAAAGACGTCATGGATTTTATGATTTATGTGGTATGTCAACCCATGACTATGGTGCGTGCTTGATTCAAAATAGTGGTGGCTCTTCTTCGGGTAGTGATGCTCTTGATGGTAATAATCCTCCACCAAAATTTAGTGTCCAAATCATGGAATTAAGCCCTGAACTTGAGGAGCCTTGTAATCCTTCACCTCCTCTTTGGATGGGTCACATACAAAAATACTGACAATGGAGTTCCTAATGGACGCGACTGACTTCTCCCCCTCTACTTGGAAACGTACTCATGAGGATGATTATGTTGGATCCATGAAGTGTTTGATTCGTGCTATTTCTACTGAAGATGAATCATCCTCTAGCGCACCCCACATCAATAAAATTCAAGATTTGGTGGCACCTAAACTACCCAATGCACTATGATCACAGCCTGTTGGAATTTTCAAGGTCTTGGCGTAAACCTGACAGTTCGACACCTGAAGGAGATAACTAATCACTATCTTCCGGACATGCTATACCTACTAGAGATGAAACAAAAGGATAGTTTCATTCGCTTTTTATGTTTTGATTCAGGTTTTTCATTTTATGTAACAGTTCTTCCTCAAAGCCTTAGTGGTAGCTGGTGGTTTGGCAATCTTTTGGAGGAACTCTCCCATTGTTTCTGTTGATTTGCAATTTGCAAATTTGTTTCATTGTAATGTTTCAATTAATAGAATCTGCTTTAATTTTTCTGTTGTGTATGGTCATCCCAACCCTACCTTAAGAAATGCTTTATAGGAACATTTGGAAAGGCTCTCACTAACTCGAGATAAATGTTGGTTGTTAATGGGTAACTTCAATGAAATCTGAGGGAATTACAAAAAATGTGGCGGTCCTCCTAGAGCGAAGCGTACCTTTGAGGACTTCCGCTGTATGATCTCTACTTGCCGATTGAGTGA
The DNA here is from genome assembly GCA_900406435.1 of Lepidium aucheri. Lineage (NCBI taxonomy): Eukaryota > Viridiplantae > Streptophyta > Magnoliopsida > Brassicales > Brassicaceae > Lepidium > Lepidium aucheri. Next base: position 9,895 of record OVBA01005129.1, read on the forward strand.
TTCGAAGTCTAATGGTGATACATTCTTGTGGACGGATAAATGCTACAACTATGATGTTTGATGCTGTTTGGATAGGGCGATAGCTACGTGTGATTGGCTACTTGCATCTCTACAACCTCTTTCTCCGCATCTGTTAATGGAGATCTTGAGGGCTTTATCTCCCTATCTCTATGTCATCCCTAATAACGTTCTATTTAAAATGTTAAATCATGCTGCTGCAACTTCCAGATTTGGATATCATCCTTTTTGTGAAATTGTTCATCTCACTCATCATGACATTCTGGTTTTTATAGATTGTTAACCTTGATTTATTAAAGGTGTTTTGGATGTTATTTCTAAGTTTGGAGTCATGTCTCGTTTGCTTATTAACTTTGCCAACTCCTCTATTTTTCTGGGTGGGAGAACTCTTTCAGATACTGTCACATTTGTTCAACCATCGGGCATTTCCATGAGTTCTCTTCCCATCAAGTATCTTGGTCTTCCTCTCACCATTAAATCCATGTCGAGAAGTGACTATGAACTAGTAATTGATAGGATTCATTCTAGAATGTCCTTTGGGCTTTAAAATCCCTCTCATATGCTAGAAGACTCCAATTGATCAAGTCTGTAATTTCCAGTACTACAAATTTTTGGCTCTCTGTTTTTCAATTACCCAACATATGCATTAAGGAAACTGAAAGCCTTTGCTCAGCCTTTTGTGGTCTGGAAATCCTAATGATAAGCACAAAGCCAAAGTAAGTTGGGATGAGATTTACTTACCTTTGTTGAAGGTGGTCTAGGTGTTGGATCCTTAAGATCATCCTCTCGTGTTTTTGCTTACAAACTAATATGGAGACTGGTTTCAAGTACTCATTTGTTATGGGTTGCTTGGACACATCATTCTCTTCTTAAATATAATTCTTTTTGGGATACAAAGCTTGGGAATTTTGGATCATTGATTTGGAGAAAGTTACTTAAAATCCGATCTGGAAGTTTATGAGTTTATTAAGGTGGATATCACTCAGGTCATGATGCTTTTTTTGGATTGATAATTGGAGTATGATTGGTAATCTTTTGGAGGCAACTGGAGATTCTAGAACTAGATATTTTGGTATTGAAAGATCTGCTAAAGTCAGTGATGCATTTAGTAATCCTTGATGGCTCTCTTGACCTTCTGTGGAAAGGTGTTTTCCTCAAATTATTCATATTCTTTGATCTGAGTCTTTTCCTTGTGCTAACAGTAATCGGGATATCATTGTCAATCTCCTGATGTTTTTCGGCCTTTTTTCTTTGCTTCCTCAACTTGGGAACAAATCAGAATCATGCACGAGGTGGTTTCTTGGCACAATCTTATCTGGTTTTCTCAATCTGTTCCACATTTCTCTTTTATTGTATGGCTTGCATTGCGAGACAGATTATCCACATGTGTTCGAATGAAGCTTTGGGACAGACTCAGTGCTGCGTTTTATATGGAGAACGTGATGAGTCAAGTGATAATCTTTTCTTTACATGTCATGTTAGCTTTACCATTTGGATGGATCTTTGTGCTAAACTGCTTACTTCTGCGATTACTCCTGATTTGTCTGGTACAATTTCTTCTTTATCTTCATCTTCTTCAGGGCGTTTGGATTGCATCCTTGCTAGAATGGCTTTCCAAACTTCTATATACTATATTCGGAGAGAAATAAATGCACATAGTCATGGAAGAGGTTGTACAAATCCCTCCGCTGTTACCTGCATTGTTGATAAGGTTGTACGGGGCCATATTTTTTCCCTTGCTTATGGGCTTCCCCACATATTGGACAAGTTACTTTGACGTTGGTTGGAGTTTAGACAAGATTAATTTTTTTTATTATTTGACATGATTTTAATCATGTCTTTCCTTGTACATAAACTCCTTTTTAATGATATATAAATTTAAAGTTTCATCAAAAACAAATATGAAAGAAGAAACTGTGGGTGAATTTATTGGTCTACGGTAATTTTACATTCAATATTTTTTGGTCTGATAAAGAACGCTTGGAAATAGTTTTGCATTAAAAGAAATAGAGCTAATTAGGTAGATATCATAATATAGAAAACTAATTGAGTAAGTAGCTTATCATTCTCAAATTTAAGTAAGTAGCAGTAGGGTCCACTGAGAAAAAGACTGAATACCCCTTTAAAACAATAGAATCAGTAATAAGGCTTTATCGCTTGATAGAGATATGCTACCCCAACTTCGATCTTGCGAGATAATGTTGTTGACAATGGCGGAGGTTAAGGGTCGTTAGAAGTTGGTTTTTCATGACGGGATATTTGGATTAGAGGCAATGAACCTAAATAGATAGTTTATGAATGTTTTAATTTATGGTAAACCATTGATATTAATATTGGGTGAGTGGATTTGTATATCTCTGTGGATCAAAAGTTTTTGATGGCCATGGCGGTAGAGATTGATGATTATTACAGATTCTAAGTCAAGCTCTGTTTGTTTGATTTCTTAAATGCTTATTACCGATGATAAGTGTTAATAAATTTGAAATTTTTGTAAAAGCAAAAAATTGTAAAATTGTCAACAAAAACCAGAGGTAGGATTGAAGGTTGGTTGTTCCGACCTGTGAAGAAGAAGATAGAGTTGGTACCGTAACTAAATTTAATTTCTGAAATTCAATTGTTTAATATCTAAAAATAATTTTAGTTGATAAAAGGCATCTTAACATGGAGTAAAAGAGAAGTCCCGGTTGACCGACTATGTAGGTGGTAAAGGAGTAAAAGATATGCGGTTAAAGTGTAGATAAGACTACAAAATATAATGATATCATGTAAAAATTTTATTTTGCAAAAAATTATGTTGAAAAACAAAAATTTGTGAAATTGCCAACAACAACCAGAGCTAGGGTTGCAGGTTGGTTGTTACTGCCTATGAAGAAGAAGATGAAGTTGTAATCGTAACTAAATTTAATTAGTGAAATTTAATTATTTAATGGAAAAAGATAAATTTTTCTGATAAAAGACACCTTAACATGAAGTAAAAGAGAAGTCCAGTTGGTCGACTGTGTAGGCGATAAAGAAGGAGTAAAAGATTTGCGGTTAAACCGTAGATAAGGTTGCAAGATATAATAGTATTGTGTAAAAATTTAATTTTGCAATGACAATTTTAAGTAACAACACCTAAAGCTTTAAGACACAAATGAACAAAATAGATGATTAACACGTATCAAATATATTTGACAGGACCTCGGTGTAGAGAATCAACATCGAAGAGGACCCCAAAGACAAACCACACAAAAGAAATAAAATTGTAATGTAGCCTTAAGCTCAACACCTAGATGGATGAAACCCCTCACCTAACCACAAAATAAAAGAACAACACAAAACCAACAAATAAACGAGTAAGTGGGATGGTGTCGTTTCTTGGTGCTTAGAATAGATTATAGGAGTGTGACCCCATAAAGAAATAATATTAGATGAGACAAAGGTTAAATATAACTGTAAACAATAAGAATGACTTCCAAAAGGTTTAATATAACTGTAAATGTTTGCTTTAACTGCAATTGAGGAGGGAACTTACAACAGTTTGGTTGCACTGGGCAGCCACACCATTCATCCCTTCTCCGACTTGCATAAGAACATAACACAGGCAGATATGGTAATACGATAAACAACACCTTTACTTATATAGGACAATATAATTGTAAACATTTAAAATAACTGCAAACATTTAAAATAACTGCAAAAATTTAAAAAGGGACAAGAGTTTACAAAATGAAACACGCTTACACACTACATGACATATAAATAAGCATAACAGTGGATAATTACATGTTGTTTTGCGTAAACACAGAGAACAATCTCTTGTAGTGGTACTCAAGCTTTTCCATCTCAATGCACGAGCATCCTTTGATGCCTGACTCGATATGGTTGTTGATGAAAAGGGGAACCATGATCCTAGAGTTTGACATGTTGGTTACTCTAGAGATACCGTACATCTGGTCTATAATAAATGGAGCATATGAGTTATATCGTTGAAAGATTAAATTGTAATTAAAAGCATATAAGTTAACACAAAAAATAAAATTCATTGCACAATTATTTGTTGGTTGCAAACATATATGTTAAACACAAAATCAACAAATAAACAAGAAAGTAAGGTGGTATTGTTTCTTGGTGCTTAGGATAGAGTAGTGGAGTAGGACCCTAGAAAGAAATAATATTAGATAAGACAAAGATTAAATATAACTGCAAACGTTAAAAATAACTTCAAAATATTAAACTTAATTGCAAACATTTGCTTTAACTACAATTGGAGGGGACTTAAACCTTGATTGGCAAGACTTTTGATTGAGCATAATATTCTTGTATGAACTAATCATATTTGTCTATTTAAAATTCCTTAAATATGATTGGTGTTTACAAGAGCATTATGCTTAACTAATTATCTTACCAATCAAGGTCTTACAACAGTTTGGTTGGGTTGGACAGCCGCACCATTCATCTATTCCCCGACTTGCATAAGAACATAACACAGTCAGATATGGTGATACGAGAAACAACACATATATTTGTATAGGACATCAAAACGTATGAGACTAGAAAATAATAATAGAAATGCAAAAATGTAATATAATTGCAAACATTTAAAATAACAACAAACATTTAATATAACTGCAAATAGTTAAAAAAGGATAAGTGTTTACGTGTTAGCTGGAAACATATATATTAACTGCAAACATATATATTAGCTGGAAACATATATGTTAACTGCAAACTTATGTGAAAAAGGTTAACTACAAATATTTATTTGGTAACTAATATATTTGAAGTCAACGTATTCGTTTGCATATATCATTAGAAACAAGTTGAAGAATTTGCTGCTTAGACTCATCAACGAAGAACACCAAAGCTCATACCACATCCATAAATCAAATGAAATCAGATTATAAAACTCACCAACGAAGACTACCAAAACCTAAACCAATAGATTATTGGAGATAGATACAACATGTCAGAAAAGTATTCAATTCAAATTTTATAATCTGAACATCAACCCCAAATCACATATACAAATCCCTAACAGATTGTAAATTCTCAAAATCAAAGGTTTACCTAATAATTTGGGATATAGAAGATCTAGAAAATTTCATTAGCTTTATCACATAGAATGATCCAATCTTGAAGTCATTTAAATCCAATGATCCAATTGTGAAACCCACATACAAAGATCTAATTATTTTCATAAACAGTAATCGCAACACAAACAATGGAAACATCGCGGAAGAGATGGTCCTATTATTTTGAAAATTGGAAACACAAAACACGTGTGAACATCTAAGAAAGTGATGATAACTCATACCTTTGCCAACCTAGAATTATGACTAATGTGGGTAGTACAGAGGCGAGTGCCCGAGGGAATTTTATAAAGCGAATAAATAGATTTTAGTCTGCACAGATTTAAGATCTGAAAAATAATAGGTGAGAAAAAAAAGAAAAGAAAGAAATATCTTTTTTGTTCTTCAGAACTAGAGTTGAAAAAGAAAAGAGATTTGAGAAAAAAAAAGAACGATAATGGGTTTAGAGACGAAAAAAAAGAGAAAATAAAACAAATTTAATAAAATATAAATTTTAGCTTAATGATATTGTAGAGATATAATGGTCAGAATTTATTGTACAAAAAAACTACAAATCTAGGCTAACCTAAAAACTAATTTCAAAAAGTTTTTATGTTAGTTATTTATAATTTTCCAAAGAAATATACACTTTTTATCCAAATTAGAAGAAATATACATTAATAAGTCTTCAAAGTAAATTTCAATGATCTAAAAGAAATACTACTAGCCTAATAAAATAAAATAAAAATAACAATAAAAGTGAGGTCCTGGGTGTGAGGGTGCATAACGCCAAAAAAGAAGAGTGGCCGTCTTTGAAGGAATCACGTGGTGGAAGAAGTTTACTGTCTGCTTCTCTCATCGATTTCAATTATTGAATTCATATTTCATTTTGTCACTCTCCTTACCAAACACATATCCCTTCACACTTTGGTGAACACTCTTATATTAACTATGCATATATTACTCTTATATTCCAACCATTCTACCAAAACTCGTCCACATTCAAACCCTTTGAAACCATCTATAGCTTTCCGATTCCCAAATGTCTGAAATTTAGAAAAACTTATACACAAGGAAGTCCGATAAATTTGTAAACTAAATTAGAAAGTAAAACCTATCTATGATTTATTTATTTGACTAAACAACGAAGAAAATAAAGAATTAACGAATGGAGACATGAAAGAGAAGTATCGACCAAATGTTGATGCGAGATTTAGCAAACCAGATTTTTTTTTAAATTGATGTCTTATTAACTTCGTTTTTCCTGTGTTCGCCGAGCTTATTTACGAACGCGGGTCAGGTATTCTCGTGTTAGGATCTTCTGACTTAATTTATACGAACGTTTGTTCAAGTTTTCCTCTTAATTGATATTTGTTTCTTATTCTTAGATTCCTATATGCTTGTTCTTCGTTCTTCACCTCTTGTTTCTTCAATTCTAGTCTATGTTCTTCAAATCTCTCTTCTCCTCTTTCAAGTTTTTCTCCTCTATTTATAGGTAAATCCAGAATGATCTGTGTTTCTCTCATGGATTACATGTGTCAATTCGGAGGACAGGTGTTACAACACATGTTTTTCCGATGTGCATGTCTTACATGTGTTAGTGTTTGTTTGACAAGTAGGAAACATGTGTCAAGTTCTTTTTTTTTTTGTTGGATTACATGCTAGGCCTGTATTACTTATGGGTTTATCTTATAAATATATATTCTTTTATTTTGCGGGCTTTGGGCCTTTAATGGGTTGTGCTAATTTTAGCCCCTACAACTGGCCCCCCAAGTTCGTCAAAGTATAATTGTGACGAACTGACATTCATATTTTGACACTTGGCGTGTTCTGATTGTTGGTTCGAGTCTTAAGTGTGGACGAGCACTAGGGTTTTGGGCGAGGCTATAAATTGGCCTCGTTCCTTCATTTGTCTCCATGTTCTTCTAGCTTTTCCAAGGTATTCTCTATCTATTATTCTTTTTCGATTCATTTATATTTTTTGTTTTTAAAGAGTTCGAATTCTTTGTTCGTCGAGTCAACTTACTATGTCTCAAGACGATTCTATTTTTGAGCATTCGTTCTCCGATGGATTTGAGCAAGCAACGGACGGGTCGAATTCCAATTTTGCGATCGATGAACGTGGGTCCTCTGAGATTGAATCGCCCAAACGGCGGGGAAGCAAAAGACGTGAGTTTGGAGTTGATGAACACGATTTGGGGGTTCGTCAATCTTATGATGATTTTGATATCGAATTTGATGAACGCAGGGACTTGGAAATCAAAGCTATGTTGGATGCATTTTCGGGTCCGATTATTGATGGTCCAATGTTATCTCCGTTTTTGATGGGTGAGGGTTCATCATCAGGAGCTTTAATATCTAATTCGGGTGTTTGTGAGAGGGAGATACCACTAGAGATCCGACGACAGCCGACCCTTTGTTCAGCGACACCGCGGTACGTTCGAGACCAATCGGAGATGAGGTTAGGGAAAGTAGTGGTTTGTCGGCGTGGTTAGATTCCCTCGTAGGTTTGTCCACTTTGTGTACTGAAAAGTCTGTTTGTCGTTTATTCGAGTTATGCAACATTATTGAAGCTGATTTTCGTATTCCATCTCTTGACGAACACCCGTGGCGTGCTCCTTCGGGCTATGTGTGTGTTTATGAATGATTTTTTGTCTGTGGTCTCCGTCTCCCTTTTTTGCGTTTGTTCATTTATTACTGCGTCGACTGCAAGATGGCATTCTCTCAGCTGGCTCCTACTTCCATACATAACATGCTGGTGTTCTCCAGACTGGCGGACGCATGTGGGGTATCGGTTAACTTCTGTTTTCTGGAGGAGGTTTCTTACATTTCTCGTTGCACTAATTACTGGGGAGCTTTCTTCTTGAGCATGAAGTCTAAGTTCGAGATTGTTTGTGGTCTTCCAAACAAATTGTGCAGCTGGAAACGCTGATTTTTCTATCTTCGTGTTGACGAAGTTTCATTCATTGAGTTCAATAGATTTTATCGGAATCTTTGGAGTGCATCCATTGATGTGATTTCATTCTCTTATTTACTTTTTTCCTTTTGATTCTGACTTGTCGAAGTAACTTTTTCTTTTTTGCAGTAAGACACCCAGTCGGACGTTTGTTGTACGCGGAATTTTGATCAAAAGTTGACCGCATCCGGGACTTGTCTCACCATTGGTTTCTTGCTGTTTTGGAGGCTCGACTTAAGTGTAAAGAGTGACGTCTAGACCAAGGTTTGTCTGGCCAAGATGTTATCGATCTGGCGGAAAGGTGTTTCTCCCATTGATGTGCTCGATCCCCAAGAGAGAAAGGAAAGAGCCTAAGCTTCAACGCATCTTCACTCACTCCATTTATGCGAGTGAGCGAGCACAGTCTCTCGAACTCGTCGAGATGGTCGAGGGGATCCTCCGAGGGTAGACCATGAAACTTGTTATTCTGCACCATGGAGATGAGACCACTCTTGATCTCAAAATTGTTGTTCTAGATCGCTGGTGGCTGAATCCCATTTTATATCGTATGTGTACTCGGCGCATCACTCGCGCCAATACAACGAGGACGGCGAGCTGGATTCTGTGCTCGCGCCTGGTGGGCAGCCTCATTAACCAACGGAGGAGTGCCATCCAGAGTCGTTCCTGGTGTAGAGTTATCTAGATCTGGCTGTGGTTCCTGCATGGTGTTGCGCTAATGTTAGATCTCACAGACCAGCTGAATGATGTCGTTGGCGGATGGGGGAACGTTGTGGGAACCTTTCGACCTTGTGTTCATCAACAGAGCAAACTGAACTGACCACTCACACAACTCGCAGGAGTTGGAGCAAGGATTCTGATTCTGTCGCTGGCCTCGGTGTTTAGTGACGAGGGTACCTGTAAGGCCTGCAAAGACAGAAAAAACAACTTGTCAATAAGGTTGAGGCCTGGTCTTTAGAAATCTAAGCTTAGTGAAATACAGACAAGTTGGAATAAAAAATAATGGATCTGATCCTAAAAGTAGCAAACTATAAGTTGGAACAAGCAAAAACTGATTTCGCAACGGCGCCAATTTGATAACAAGATTTTTGGTCTATGGAATCAAATCATTGAGGGTAGTGGTAAGCAAGGTATTGATCACAAAACAGAGCAAGATAATGATAATGGATAAATCTAGGTTAATAAACATGAATCTAGAGGATAGGAGGTGATTGATCGGCGGTAAACTCACCGATNCCATTCTCATGGTGAAGACCCCTTTCCAATCTGGTTGATCCATTACGACACTAGCCGCGATCATGCCAAATCAAAAGCCTAAATTCCAGCCCAAAACATCTAATGAATCAATCCACATGCTAGATCTCTCCTCGGTGGATCAATACTATCTCTCATATGACNTTGATCAGAGAGAGATCAGCCTTAAACTCGGTCATATGAGAAGAGATCAGATCTATTTCATGTTTGCTAGGCGAGTGGATTGGAGATTTCACCTCCGATCTTCCGATCCTCGAGATCCACAAGGATCTACTCACTTCTCATGATTTGAGAGTGGAGGATCAAAGGGGATTTCATCCTCATAAACATAAACAGCAATAAGAAAATAAACAGCAGAAAGTAAAGATAAAAATCAAATAAACTTAATGCATTAAACTTCCAAAATGATTCAACAAAGTACCTTAAACAATCTTAAAGAAAGCAACAACGAAAATTAGAGAGAGTTTCTTTTTGCTAAAACATCAGATTATCCTCTAAAATGATGATTAAAGGTATTTATAAGGTTATTTGCATAAACCTAATGATCAAATCGACCTAAGTCGGTTAACTAGAAATCTTCTCCTCGTTGTCACTTGGCGAGTTTGGACACCGAGGAGTGGTCTTTACTCTGTCCTCGCAGGCTGAGGCCGAGTGGAATGGTCCGAGTGTGATAAGTTGGTTCTCCCTTGCGGTAGATAGACTGAGTCTGACGACTGAAGTTTCCTTCCGTTAGCGATCCAAGCAATCCTCGCCCTGCAAACCGCGAGGCAGCGATCCGAGTCTGAGTAACTCCTTTTCCTTAGCAGCTGGTTCCAATAGCTTTAGCTCCATTTTAANGATCCGAGTCTAAGCAATTCCTTTTGCTTAGCAGCTGGTTCCAGTAGCTTTAGTTCCATTTTAAGCTCCTTTTTGCTCCTTTTCCTAGAAAAACTCCAAAACTCCAAATGCAAATGCAAAAAGTGCAAAACTAAGCTAAATGGACCGGAATGCATGAAAAACCTATCTAATCGAATGCAAAAAAACCTAAAACAGGGCTCTAAAACCGTTAAAAATCACACTCATCAGCTCCCCCAAACTTAGATCTTGCTTGGCCTCAAGGAAGTGCAATGATCTAAGGTGGAAAAAGTGAACACACAAATGGGGTAAATTTGTCCAACAAACGGCTTTGCTAGGCTAACCCGTAATCCACATGTGGGCTCTATTATTTTGGAAACCATTAAGTAATCATCCTTGAACATAGCATACCACCTATGGATTCCTATTACCTAAGCTGGCTTCTAAAGGTACAAGCCTAATTCCTTATTTCTTTTTGGTGCGGTCCTCAAAAGAGACTAGAGATCAAGATTACATGTTTCGACTTCTCCAAGCTTAGCATGATCATTTTTCAACTTTAAGTGGTTCCCTCTCCTTTAAATTTTGCTGCCCGTTTATTCATTCTTCTTTTTCTTTTTTTTTTATTACATATGTACCCTTTTGGCTTTTCCGAAGTTAGCTTACACAAACATGAGAAGCTGCGGGTTTACGCATCCTCCCAAGTTGCTCCACCAACCCGCATATGGAGTAAGTTAACGAATATACACGGACGTGGAAGGCTACGGGTTTATGCATCCTTCCAGCCGCTTCACCTTTACCACTTACTCGGTTTATAAATTTTTCGGGCAGCTTAATTTTCACTTAACTTTTGAGAGGGTTTTACCAATTACACATTTTTTTGGATCAAGCTAAACAAAGAGAAGGAAGGTATTTATGCAT
>OVBA01005130.1:0-20921 GCA_900406435.1 Lepidium aucheri
ATTTTGTCATCTAGTGTAATTTGTCCTTTATGCTAGTTTAAGAGCTCATATGAATATTGGCCTAACTTTGTGACAGATTGCTAGGTTGCTTGGATTTGTCCTTTAGATTATCGCATAGCTAGTTCTTACTCTGTTTATTGCTCATTTCCCTGTTTTGAATTCATTTNGTTTATTGCTCATTTCCCTGTTTTGAATTCATTTACTCTGTTTTTATTTTGTCATCTAGTGTAATTTGTCCTTTACGCTAGTTTAAGACCTCACATGAATATTGGCCTAACTTTGTGACAGATTGCTAGGTTGCTTGGACTAGATTTTAGTACTAGATAGGCTGTTTGCAAGTACCTCCGAGTATTGGTTCGACAATCCACCTACTTACCACCATAACTCAATGATTTGATCACATAGACCAAAAAATCATGTTATCAACACTAGATAAGCCAAGCTTAATTTTGCTGGAGCCACCGAACAGCAAGAACGCAGAATATATGGGAATGAATCTGAATGTCCCGAGAGTTGCTAGCAAACGGGTGGATCTGGGTATCAAAGAATCTGAGCTTCTTTATCTGCGACGTAGTCTCACAGTGGAGGTCCTTCAGTGTAAGGCTGAGAGAAACACTGATATGTCCAGGAGAGAAGAAGAAGTAACCAACGTCGAGTAACCAAGAAGAAAGCCAGAACAAAAAGGGAGAGAAAATACGACGCATAGTGATAAGTGATGGTTTAAAATTACAAAATTAGACATTATAATTTTTTTTAATATTATCAGCAGAATATTAATCAGATTAATAAGGATAAAATTGTATGTTAATAATGTTTAATGCTTTATACTGATAAAAAACTCTATCTAGGAACATTGAGCCATTGAGCATTATGGAACCTTCTATGCTCTCTTTTATGCTGAACTAAAATAAAATTGATTGGCTTTTTAGAGCATTAAACCCCTTATTATGTTATACCAATCAAACCTAATCACATTCACTATTCTACGCATACAGTAACGACCGATTTGTCATTTGCATCTAGTATAATAGGATGAATAACCACAAAAATAAATACGAATATGGTTTTCATCATATAATGTAAATAATTAAAGTTCTATAGAAGTTTCATATAAATAGACATGACAGTGTTCTATAAAAAACTATTTAATAATATATTCGTTTTTAAATAATGTTTGGCCATTTTTTAAAAAAAATATTAGATCATCTGCAACCATTAGAATCACATAAGGGTTTTTTAGTATTTTTTAATTGTAAATAATGATTTTTTGAAAGTTAAGAACTCTAGCATGAGTATTAATTTTTTAGGGGTTCCAATGGTAGAACCGAGTTAAGGTTCTTAAAAAAATTAATGAGTAATCAAGAACATTGATATGTGAAAGGAATGATTTTTATCGATCAATGGGTCAATTGGTTTGAGTCGATAAAAACAAGATGGAAGAAGAAGAATTAGTGAGATTATTTATCGACTACTTGGTCGATATTTTGGGTCGATAAATTGACCCGAGACAAACAAATAGCATTGCGTAAATTATCGACCAAATTATCGATATATTAGGTTGATAAAATCAATCTGTGAGAAGTCGATAATATCAAGAGAATCTTATCGACTCTATCTTTATCACTCCATTATCACTCAAGTTCAACTCCATCTCCATAACTCTCTCTCTTCAATCTCAAGGTTATACTTCAATTTTCTTTGGGTTTTCTTGTGAAATTGAGCAAGCTATCTTGAATCTACCTATCTCCACAATAAACCTAAGGTATATTACTCTAAACTCTAGACTCAAAATTTGATGTAGGAAACTCGAAATTGGAAGATTTATGGTAAGAATGACTATGTATTGTGATGAATGATGATGGAGTAGCTTGATTGAAACAGAAATATGGAGGTTTAGTGATAAGACTGACAATTTTACCAATCTATGTTGAAGAAGGTCAATAGTGACTTTTTTGAATTTCCTATCAATTAAGTTAATAGATGACTCCTGTAAAATGTTTTTGATTTTGATGCTCATGCTGAAAAAATAATGTTTAAGATAGTCTCATCTCCATAGTTTTGCCAAGTTTGGATTTGTGGAAATCCTCAAATTATGTTTCAACAGGTACCATGCCTCATAAGACTAAGAATCAAGAGCAGAACTTAACTGCAACCTCAAAAGGAAAAGGGAAGGAGCCTGCAAAGACATCAAAGAGAATGGAAAAATGCCCCATGACAAGACATGAAAAACAAAAGAAGAAGGCAAGCAGTAGGCGTGCAAAAGAACAGATCACAAAAGAAGAAATTCCTGTCACTTATACAACTGAAGAAGAAAAGGATCTACAATGCTTACAAGACATCTCTTTCCATCCAACATGCTATATCCGAGTGACTGATCCCAAGGCCATGGGGATCTATAATGCCGTCCTAGAAATCCTTGACAAAATAGGACTCGGAAGGTTCGCACAACACTGACATGAATTTTATCAAGAAATTTGCATATAATTCTTTGTAACGGTACAACTTATCTATGAAAGGCCACAATATCCAAGCCCTGACAAAGGATATTTGACTTTTAAAGTTGCACGATGTGCTTACCAGGTTAACATTAGGGATATTTGCAAGGTCTATGGTTCAACAACTTCACTAATATCCAAGAATTTTGGAATATGATTGCTAGTGGAAGTGCAAAAGGTAACCCCAAAATAAACACCATATGGAAACCAGCTCTTCATGTTGTCGTCAAATTCCTCGCCAACATATTTTTCACTCAAAAGGAAAACAATTCAATCAAACAACTGAAATGCTTTCTAAGGGGATTAGAAGCCGCTTACTGATTGATGAGAATCTACTCCTAATTGACACAATAGAAAGTATAACGGTGAATCTGGGATGTTTATTTGCAAAAGAGTTGGTAGGCATTCGCAGTTGGGCACGTCTTACTACCGATCCATATTGTTTCATGGGAGGAATTCTTCCATCGCTTTTAGAATATGCAAGTGTACCATTATCAACACTACATGGATCGGTACACCGACTTCATTGACCGCAAATACATGCTCAGCTGAAACTTCATTGAAAATGTTCCAAATGTCTTCAGGTTCATCATCTCCGACCACCGCAGAGAAAGATTCATCATGGACCTACCATGCTAAGAAAAGACTAATATCTTCCACAACGCCAACATTTGTTTTGAATATTACGATGTCCCCTATATATGTTCATCTTTTAATCCATCACATGATCTTCAAGAACCATCACATGATCTTCTAGAACCAACAGTCCATGAGGAAACTTGGACATTACCAGATTTGGAATTCAAACCAAAAATACCAAGTGAAAGATTCCTCTATAGCACTTACAGGTTACAACTAAAAAATCAAAAAAATTACCCCACGTAGGTTCAAGTGGATGAAAACAAAACTGAGAAACATGGAAAGCTATATCTCCGATGAATAGGAATTCATACGAGATGAAGAGGAAGCTGAAAATCAGGTTGTTGGTTAGTGTTCACAAAGTTTTAACCCTATGAATTCTATTGCAAGTGCACATAAATGTAGTAGTAGTACTTCGGGATCGAATCCACGAAGAACCAAGCTTGCACTTTCAATCACTCAATCCGAAATTCAAGCTATACTAATAGAATAATCAAATGTAAACTAACAACTTAAATGGTTTATAATATAATAAAAAGCATCAAGCATCGGGTATCCATCAGGAAATAAGAATCAATCAGGGAAAATATTCATGAACAAATAGGCACCCTTCTCGACTTGAACATAAATGTTTGACAAATCCACTATCGTGGTATTTGCCACTCTATTAAACAATCTAGACATCCTAACTATCGTTGGTTCCAGATTCTAGATAGGCTTTAACAAGCAGGTTCAATTATCCACAATTAATTCTAATAATCAACTATTGTTGGTTAGATTCAATTGCTCATCAATGCTACTTCAAGAATTCTACAAGCTTTTGGAATGTAAAACAACCTAAGATCATAGATTAGGTGATCAAGCTAATTTAAGCATTACACACAAGCATAGATGGAGAATTCTATAGAGCAAATCCTACTTAATCCCCAATCATTGATTCCTAAATCCCTAGAAATCCTAAACCTGATTTGGTAACTACTCAAACATGATTAAACAAGTAATAAAAGGCATAATGATGAAGAATATGAAATTCAATTGTAATTAATAAAAAGAGTTCAGAAATCTTCTCAAAAATATGACGGAAATTCTTCTGCCAACTTACAAAGTACTCTCTGAGTCAAAAATTATGTCTCTTTTTTTTTCTCTCTCTCTCTCTCTCTCTCTCTCTCTTTTTTTTTNCTCTCTCTCTCTCTCTCTCTCTCTAAAACGATAAAACAACTATATATATGATCCTAAAAACGCAAGTGAAAAATAGGAAAATTAGGTCTTTAAACTCGAAGGCTCGACGACCGATTGATCAAGGGGCCCGATCAATCGATCTGAATTAATTGCATGATCTTCAAAGTCTTGTTTGATAAATAAGTCATGCGTATCTCTCAGTGTGGAGCCGATCAATCGATCCAAGGTGTGTAGGTTGATCACTGGGTCGACCGATGCTTTCTGTGGGATGATGATTGATCAATCCTTATGATGTAGGTCAATCAATGGATCGAGCGTAGCTTCCAATGGGGTAGTGATCGATTGATTAAGGGGTTGATCGATCAATCTCCAATCTTTGTTGAAAACTCCAAAAACTGCTCTGGTTCATCCTAAATCATGCTCTGTGTGTATAATCTGAAATAAACCTATTTTCTACCTGAAAAGACTCTAAAGTACATACAATGAATCTGAAAACATGCGAATTAGTGAGCTAGAAACCGATAAAAATGAGGTATATCATTGGTGCACGAGATCAGAGTGATAGAGATGACGAAGTCGAAGCAAGGGCGAACAATGACCCGTACGGCGATGACAATTCCAACCCATAGTGAATCTTAAGTATGTGTTCAATTTTAAGTATGTGTTTAGTGTGTTTGAATGAATGACTAAATGAACCATAAGTATGTTTGAGTTGGTTTGAATGAATGACTTAATGAATCTTATGTATATGTTTAGTTGGTTTGAATAAATGACTTAATGAATGTGTTCGGTTTGTTTGAAACGTGAAGAAACCAAGTTTTTTATCGACCCTGAGGTCGATATTATGAGTCGATAAAAACAAGACGCAAAGAAACCAAGATTTCTATCGACCCCGAGGTTGGTATTATGAGTCTATATAAACAAGACATGAAGAAACCAAGATTTCTATTGATCTTGTGATCGATTTTATGACTCGATAAAAACAAGACTGAGAAACAGAGATTTCATCGACCATGTGGTCGATATTATGACTCGATGGAAATTGCACGTGAAGAAACAATTGTTTCTATATTACATAACAGAAAGAGATTGCATTACAAATTAAAATATATTACATAACGGAAAGAGATTGCATTACAAAACAAAACAACTTACATTAGAACAAGAACTTACTAACATAAAGCCATTCACGAGTTCAACATGTCAGTGGTTAGTTTGTTCTTGAGAGCCATTTCCATATCAGAAAGTGGCTCTGTTTTTGCAAGGAGACTGTCCAAAAACTTATGTTTAGAAAGTCTCTCTTTCATTGCTAAATCCTTCTATTTTATCTCTCACATGCTATTAAACTCTAATAGAGCCTTGCCTTCTTCTACCACTTGTGTTGCCTTGTGCACTGCCCTTTTAGATTTTGCTTTTGAAGCCTTAACACCAGGAGGACGAGCTTGATCCTCTTCATGGCTAACTGGCACGGAGGTTGGAAGCTGTGTGGAACCCTCCTCAATCTTGCTTCTCTTTGACATTCCAGTTCCTTCTTTTTGACACCATTTCTGATCATGTCTAAGTTCTCTCCAAGCATGCTCCAGAGTGAACTTATGCTTGTGATCATTGAAGTAAATTTGGTGCGCTAACTTCATAACATCATTATCATTTTGTCCACTCGATTTCTGAGATGATGCAGCCTCATAGCATCCTATAAATTTGCATACTATATCATTAATTTTTGATCACATCTGCTTATAGTGACTCAGCTCCCTCTTTTGCATACCCATAAGCTTAGGACTTGAAGCAAAGTAAGTTGCAATCCTTTTCCAAAAGGCTTCAGCTTTTTGCTAATTCCCAACAATTGGATCCCTGCTAGTGTTCAGCCAAGCACTGATGAGCACCACATCTTTTGTGGGAGTCTACTTCCTTCTTAATCTTTGATCATCAGCTTCACTTGGGGCTTCACTTGGAGCTTCAGACCATTAACTACGAAATACATTAGCTTCTTCTTCACTGAATACTTGGTGAATCCTTTTCATAATGATTGGGTTCACGGTTCACTACAAGAAAAATGGCCATTGGTAGTACATTGAAAATGCTACCAAAGACCTACGGTAGCGTTTCTATGAATGCTGTGACATCTGTAGCTACCGTAGACTCCCTCCTTATCGTAGCATTTTTTAAAATGTTACAATTATCAAACCTATTATAGCGCTAACTACCTGCTATATGATATACTTTCCAAGCATTTGTTTCGTGCTATTTTTTATTTTTGTGTAACACTTTTTACGTGTTGTTAAACTTTTTTTAATGACAGTAATAACATGCTAATGAATATTTTTTGGGACATATCTGGATGTCAAATTATGCTCTTTTTATAGCTATAATTACACGCTATATAATACTATATAATCACACGCTATATAATACTACATAATACTATTTTTTAGCGTTTATTTTGTGCTGTGAATTACATTATCATGACTCTCTTTCTTTTGTTCTATCATCTCCAAATATGACTATATTTAGTAATTTAAATATTAAATTTCAAGAAAATAATTTGAGATGATGTTAATAACCATAACCAAATCAAAACATAGTAATCAACTGCTCATTTAGAATTCAAAACTAACAAAGTCAAATTTATACAAAACATGAAGTAGATTCAAAAGATAGACAAAATCAATACAAAGCAATACTTCCATTGCCTCCTCCAAAGGAAGTTCCTCAAGATTATCAAACTTCCATTGCTGCATTTGAGAAGAATATGGTTTCATTTACATCCTCATAAGAAGATACAATTTATGTGAAAAGTGTTTTGTCTACGCCAACGTATTTGAGGTGTGTCTCCTTCGTAATGTGTCTAAGTCTTCAGCTTTCCATTCTCAGCTAAGTTGTTTTACAAAGCAAACAACTATTTTTGTTATCAAAACAAACATAGGTCAACCACAAATCATAACACAATCAAGGGATTTTCATAATTGTTTTTTTTACATACAAAGGAAGTTCTTAGTGGGTTAAGCAAACTTGGCTTGACCACAAAAATCGCTGATCGCAGCAAGTCTTGTTTCGTTATGAAAAGATGGATTTTTGTAAGCTGAACAAAAGTTGGGGATGTCTTCATTGCCTCCGTTATCTCACAAGAATCTAAAAATAAAGATTAAATGTTTTACTCCATTGCTAAACATAGTTACAGAATGAAAGTCAAAACAACTAATCAATCTACAAAGAAAAAACCTTAAATATCAAAGCTTAAACTAGATAAATGATACAAACATCTTCAAAGAATAACACCCATGAACTTTCATAACGTTCTGGGTATCTTGTTGACTATCAACAGGTCTAAGAAGCCATATGACTGACTATATGGATTTATATAATCCATATGTGGGTGGTCAAAGGAGAAGAAAATAAAAGACTAAAGCTGGAATTTATTGGATAAAGACACAACGAGCTTTGTGTTGTTAGATTTAAGGGTTTGTTAAGACTAAAGGTGACGCTTTCATATATAAGATTAGGTAAAGACATAGCAATCTTTGTGGTTTTAGCATTTAATTACAACCTAACTCTAAACTCTTTACCTAACTAATAAATTCAAAATAATAATTGTGATGTAGAGGAAGTTCACATCAAATAAAGGCAAGTGTGATTTTATCAAATAATAAGTGATTTTATCACTAAACAAATAAAAGAAGTTCACAAAATCGTTTATAATCAAGATTAGAGAGATTGGAAGTGAAACCATCGACCAAAGGAGGGTCAATAGTTCTCACACGATATCTTTGTTATAATTATCGACCAAAGGGCTCGATGCAATGGATCGATATAAATAGTATGAGTAAAGAAACTAAGAATTTTATCTCTCATTTGGTCGATGAAATGGCTTAATAGACTTTTTGGTTTTGTATGACAGATCGAATAACTGACTGACACCTATCCAAGTTCAATCTCTAAGTGACACGTAGCATCTCTAAAAGGTTTCTTAAGTCTCTAAAGTAAGAAATGGTTCTAAACATATAGTCTATTTTTGGTTTAATTAAAATCCATTAATTACTAAGAACTCTTATAAGAAACTGTTAAGAAACGCCGTTGGAAATGTTTTTAGTATGTACTGGAAAAAATTGATGTTTTAAAACAAAAATTTAAAATTTTAATTAATTTTTATTAGAAGATATAATGTGAATAAAAGTGTCTTTGTAATATATATACACAAAACTTATCTTAATTAGGTGATCATAAAACATATGATTAATAAGTTACTATTTGCCAGAGTAGGATTTTTATCCCTCTATTTTCCCATCTCACTCTCTTCCTCTCTTTGTCGCTTTCTCTCTTTTCTCCTCATCTTCTCTCTCATTCTCTATCATCCCCAACACTTCTAATCACGTTTTTTTTCACCTCCACCATTTTTCACACATTTTCACTCATTTCCTCCACTCTCACAGTTTATCTCCTCTTCCCACCTCTTCTCTCTCACGTTCTCTTTCCTCTTCACCTCTTCTTCTTCTTCAAACTTATGTCATTGGATCATAAAAACATATTTTGGTTTGTTCATTTCTGGGCAATAAATTGAAATTTGTGGGCAAAAATCATTTGTTTGGTTCATTTTGTTTTTAAAATTAGTTATTTCTTGGTAGATCTATATATATATAACCATCATATTTAGGGTTCCAAGTCAACATAATATCTAATGAAGAAGATAAAAACGCATCGACAATAAATATATTAAAAGGTAACAAATATGTTATCAGATAATAAATATATTTATTCACAATATATATGCTAATGAGATATGTATTTATCAGATAATAAATATGTTAATTGGCCGAGGACAGGTGGCCCAGTGGTAGTGGCCACTTTACAAATCCTCAGACACCCGGGTTCGAGTCTTCTTAGGTGCAAGGAGAAAAAAGAAAGAAGAAAGAAGTTTTAGAGTTTGATCTTTGGTTATAGATCGGGCCTTGTCGATCCAACTACAGGAAAGTTTGACAAAAAAAAATGTTAATTGGTGATTTATGTGTTACTATATAATATATGTGTAAATATATATATATTTTATTAGTTAATATATGAGTTAGGGATAATATATATACTACTCAGATAGTATATCCGTTAGTGGGTAACAAATATGGAGACACTACATTAAATGTGACGCCAACGCTTTTAATCCAGTGTCACCGCATTTAGTGTGTTGTCGCCACTATCTCTTGCAACAAAGTTTGGCAAGAGTATTTTCATCATTTTAACTAAATATCTTTGTTATTTACCTAAGTATCAAAAGTTCATAGGTAGATTCCATAGATTATTTTTTGTGTATTAAGTAAATTAACACTAAATGAAATAGAGGATGAGATAATAAATTAAAGACAAAAAATAATAAAAAATTTATCAACTAAATTGAAAAATGTAGAATGGTATATATGTTGGAACTTCAATTTTAAAATTATAACGGGCACTAGCAGCATTAAAAATAGTATAATTACATGTCAAAATTTAAAACAAAGTTGAACGAGAAATAAAAGATTAAAGTGGGCAATTTGGAAAATTTTGTCAAACTTTTGCAATTTAAAAAAAGACAAATTTTTCTACCTAGCTTAATCGGTTTTATGTTTCTCCACATATATTGCGGTACATGTTTTGGGCTATGACTAACTAGCTATAAAAACCCATGAAGCCCACAAAGGAAGTTAACTTAAGGATGATGTTGACTCATTGTCTCTTTGTTTTGAACAAGATGAAACTGAAAATCTTGTCCATTGAGTTGTTTTTCTCATTAATGTTGGCCATTAATTTGATTCCAATACTTGTCTATTATGGCATGGATCGGTCTTTATATTAAGAGAATAGTGATGTTGATGATGACTAGCTTTTTTCTTTTCTAATTTCTTACACAAAGTAAGTTTTTTGCTTCTGTTTTGTGAGTTCATAGTAGATTCATAGGTTCGCAAATTTTACGACTGAGTGAAGCTGTTGTGGTCTTAGCGTGATTTTATCATAGGATTCAAAGGTTTATTTTACACCTCAATGTGGTAGCTCTCTTGAATTTAGGAGAAAGAATCTATATCTTGATTTCACAGTTGTTTAGTTTTCCAATTTCAAAACTTTTATCCCAAAATTATTCTTATAATCATTGGTTGATCTTGATTCTATTGCTAAGTGCTTTGATCGATTTTTGATCTTATATATGAACTTTACAATATATTGTATAGATATAGAGATATATTGTAGCATGGCCATCTCCTTTATTTTTTGTGGTTATATAACCATTTCCCCCTACATTTTCTAACAATAAAAACATAGTTAACTATTTTTATAAGATAAAAAATTTGTAAGCCAAAAAATAATTTTACAAGTTGAAATACATTAAATAGTGTTAATTAAACTTAATTCCTATAATCAGATTTAAAATTAAGAATTTTCTAGATCGATTTGTCGCAAATTCTACTTCCAATTCTAGAAGATTGATTTGGTTTTAGTCTTTATTTGGAGATTTATATGTTTTAGGGGCTGATAGGTAAGGCTGTAGTTTTTGTTTTTTGGTTGTAGAATTTAGGTTGTAGGTTTTTTGGCTGTAGCTGTAAATTTGAGTATTATAGAAATTTTCCAAAGCTAAAATATAAATGCTCTGGGTTTTTGGCTTTGTAAAGCCAAAAAATTGCTCTACAAAACAAAAAAGGAAACAGTGCTCTAGATTTTAAAATTATATGTAAAACTTGATTGATAAAGATTTAGTACTCTCATAAAAATATGGCTTTGGAAAAATTCCAGAACAATGCCTGATTAGAAAATATTAAGTGCTCTGAAAATATTTTAGCTCTGCAAAGCTGCTGTGGAATTTACCAATCATGCTCTTAGTTTATTTATTTGGAGGACTAATCAAAACCAAAGAGTTTCTGTTTGTAAAGCAGATTTACTTATCCGTGTTTTTAGAAAAATTACTTATATTTTTTTTTTACTTTTTTGTTAATATTGGACCACAACTGGCCGGCCCATTAGCCAAGTTCCTGCATAATGTAGGTAGCAAGATTCGATTTCTGGATGTGCAAGTGCACTTGTCTTTAGTAAACTTACCGTCTGCCACTAGGTTTTATGCCACTTCCTTTTTGCTTAGAGTAATAAAAGTTTTAAAACTTGGCCAAAAAAAATATTCTTTTGTTGTTCTTTATTAAATAGAATATATTCAAGAAAAAAAATTTTTTAGAAAACTTAAATAAATATATTCAAGAAAACAATTTTTTTTTAAAAAAAATTTAAATATGTTTATATTTTCAACAATAATTATCTAATTATTAGAATCCAACCAAAAAAAACTTACCCATAGAAAATAATCTTTGAGATTTAATATATGCTATATATGTAACAAAAATTTGAAAAATCACCATAATTTTGTTCTATGCAAATAACCCTAAGCGGATCAATCTTCACTATCTTCTCCATCTGAATCTTCCCATTAATTTCTCCAATTTTTTTTATTTTTAGTTTCTCACTAATTTCCTACTCACAATTATCATTAAGAAAGAAAATACACATGCCAAATTTGCAAAAAAAACAAGAAAATATCCCATGCATCGTACGGATTATCATCTAGTGTTAAGATAGACATGAAATAATTAAAAAAAAATTACAAACATGCAACAAACTGTGTACAAATACTAAAAAAATATTAAACAAAGTTTAATTATGGAACTGTTATCTTGCAAGCAAGCCAAGTAGAACCACTAATGTAACTTTTATCTTGTACAATTTCAATTTTTTCCGAAATAATATTTTTGGCAATATCTCTAGCTATCGAATTTGCTTGAGGTAATGAAATTCTAAAACAAATACTCTTAAACCAAGATCTAAGACACGTATGTCTAGCTTTGGGCATAGAAACTAGATCTCAGTATCTAAACTTGGATTCGATCTGAAAAAAGAATATCCAAACCTGAACCCAAAAAGTTTAAATATCCAAACAAATTTAAAAATTTAGGATCCAAAGAACTGAACCCAAACCTAAAATTGAACTGACAACCGAATGTGTACCTAAAAATCCAATTTTATAGTATTTTAAAGGTATTTTTAGAGTATTCTATAATTTTTTTTAGTATTTTTAGATATTTTCAAATATTTTTGATTATATGAGTATTCAAAGATATTTTTTGATATTCTTAGGTTTTGCCGATAATTTTAGGTATTTGTTTTAATATTTTAGGGATTTTTTGGATCTTCCTAAGATATTGGGATATTTTAGTAAACTTTTTGGTTCTTTAAATTAGGATCCAACCGACTTGAATCCAAATAAAACCAAAATAGTAATTGGTTCTATATAGGTATAAAAAAAAACTTGATCTGAACCGGACCCAGAGATCCGGTCCAAAATTAATCCAAAGTAAAATAAAGTAAACAAATATATTATGATAGTCTTGGGCTTTTCTTTCTAATTCTAAGCCCATATAAACACATTATTGCCTTCAATCCTTCGAACTGTTACAAGAACAGGACGAGCTTTATGATTTAAGACTCGAGGGATAGAAGATAAATGAAAAGATGAAAATAACAAACATAACCTTACAAACTCCTCCTGATATGGTAAGAAAGCCGCCACTCCTCCGGCCGATTAAGAATCTTCAACACCGTCTCGCAATCCGTCAAAACTTCCACTTCCAAAATGTGGAGCGCCAAAAAAGATTCCATAGCGTAAAGGACAGCCTCGATCTCTGCATGGAGAGCAGATAAACTCCTATTGACACTCCGAGCCCCCATACATGCACCTTCCACTTCATCTGGAAAACCGAACCAACCTAATCCCGTTCTGAGGTCTGAATTTTTCAAGGAGGCATCCATGAAGCACTTGAAATCTTTGAAGCTTTGATCAATTGTGGAAGGGAAAGCAAGTGAAGACTTGCAAAAAGATTTCTGAATTTCACAAGGAAATCATGATTCCGTGAGTTCACTCCGTGCTAAAGACCATTCTTTAAAATCAGTCTCCGCTTGTAAAAGTATATTTCGCGGATCTGTATCACAATTAGTGAAACAATGCGAATTTCTTGCTTTCCAAAGATTCCGGATAATCCATGGGAAGTATTTAGACTCCTCCGGATCTGGTAATCTCCAAAATAAATAGTCCAAATTATACCACATCGAATTACCAGAAAAAACGTCTGGTAGTGAGGGAATACAAGACAGTGCCTATGTTTGAATCCCTGGAGGACATTCAAATAGGACATGATTGATAGTTTCGTTATCTGCTCCACATCGAGAATAACGCGTATCACAGTTAATACCTCGGTTACTAAGACTTTGTTTAACCGCAGTATAGTCCGATAGGATCTCCGAGATAAAATGTTTAATTTTATTAGGACAATTAAATTTTCAAATTTTCTTATACAAGGCATGAAAATTTGGACCAAATTGGCCAACTGCAAGTAAAGAGAAAGACTCTTCAGTTTGATAGCCCGTCTTAACAGAATATCGTCCATTTTTAGAGAAGCGCCAACCCCAGTAATCTGATCTCTGCCTTCTGGGAATAGGGATTCCCAGAATAATTTGAGCATCGAAGGGATCAAAATATTGCCAGACAAGTGTTTCCTTCCATGAGCTCGTTCTATGGTCTATAAATTGGTCGACCGTAAAATCAGAAAACATATTAAAAGTAAGGCTATTTGCAAGGCTGACAAAGGAATCTGGTATCCAAGGATCTTTCCAAACCATAATAGTTTTACCATCTCCAATTTTCTGGATTTTGCCTTTGAAGACTAATGCTCGGGCTGAGATTATACTCCTCCATCCATATGAAGGATTTGTATTTATCTTTGCTGTCAAAGTGCAACTATCTTTAAAATATCTTCCTCTCATTACCTTCGCAAAAAGCAACTCGGGAAGATCTAGCAGTCTCCATAGTTGTTTAGCAAGTAATGCAGTATTAAAGTCCTCCAAAGCTCTAAAACCTAGACCTCCTTCAGACTTTGGTTTGCATAAATTTTTCCATTTCTTTCAATGAATGCCTTTAGAAGTTTCAGAGTTGGTCCACCAAAAATTAGCAATTGCTGCATTTAATTTTAGTACAATTGTTCTTGGTAGTCTATAATAAGACATCACATATGTAGACAAAGCAGTAAGGACCGATTTGATTAATACTTCCTTACGTGCCTTTGATAAAAAATTTGATGACCAACTATTTATACGTTCCTGAAGTTTCCCCCACACAAAGGCAAAAACCTTTGTTTTCGCCCCCCCCCCCTATATTTTTTGGGAGCCCGAGGTAGGAACCCATACCCCCGAGATTAGATATGCCAAGTCTCTGATATAATCGATTTTATTATTATCTGGCACCGCATGTCCAAACTGAATTGACGATTTATCAAAATTAATTTGTTGGCCAGAGACGGCTTCGTATTTCTTAAGAATACTTAAAATTTGTGAAGCTTCCTCCTCAGAAGCTTTACAAAATAACAAACTATCGTCCGCAAAAAGAAGATGAAAATCATTGGGCTATTTCAGGCAATTGATATACCAGTTAGAAGTCCTTGATTTTTGGCATACTTAAATTTGGAAATCAGTACTTCCGTATAAAGGATAAAGAGATAGGGAGACAAATGATCGCCTTGTCTTAAACCCCTCCGAGGTACAACATTTCCTCCCAGAATTCCATTTATCAATATCGAATATTCAACAGTTGTGATACAATGCATTATACATTTAATCCAACCTTCACAAAAACCCAGTTTTCAAAGTAAAATTTCAATGAAGTTCTATTCCACCCTATCATAAGCTTTGCTCATATATGTTTTTGTGGCCATATATTGACCTTTAAAAGCTTTATTTGTACGGAGAGCATGAAACATTTTCTGTGCGATCAAAATACTATCAGATATAAGTTTTCCAGCTACAAAGGCCGATTGTGTTTCAGATATCAACTTGGATAAAACTTTTTTTAGTCTTAAACACAATATTTTGGATATTATTTTGTACCCAACATTACACAAACTAATTGGTCTAAATTCTGCCATTTTTATGGCCTCAAAATTTTAGGTATAAGACATATATTTATCTTATTTAAATCATGTTCAAAAAATCCGTTAGGAAATTATTGACCAAGGAGACTAGATCATCCTTAATAATAACCCATGAATTTTGAAAAAAAGAGCCGATATTCTTTTTGGACCTGAGGTTTTGCTTGGATCCATCATAAATAAGGCATCGCAAATTTCAACTATTGTTGTTGTTCACATCAGAAACTGATTCATAGAATCTGTTATCTTGGAATCTAATTCATTCAGCATAATAGTATTCTCGCCATTACTAGTAAACAAGGAGGAAAAATATTGGGATGCTTCAGATAAAATATCCTCCTCTGATGTAACCCATGTACCACTATTTGACTAAAGCCCAATTATTCGATTTCGTGCCCGTCTTTGTTTTGTCTAAGCATGAAAAAATCTAGTATTTTCATTCCCTTCTTGGAGCCATTTATTTCTATTTTTTTTGTTTCCAGTATGCTTCTTCCTCCATATATGCCTGCTTAAGATTTAAACTGGCAATCGATATTTGTTCCGTGTTAGGAACATTTCCATTTTTTAAACTCAACTAATATTTTGAGATCAGTAACTCTTTGTCCCCCAAATCAGAGATTATTGCTTCTCCAATTGGAAATTTCTCTCCGGCAAATTTTAATTTTACCAATGAAATTAACCTGGTGGTGCAATGAGAGGCTTTTCCAACTTCGTTCAACAACCTCCTTAAAACCTGGTTTGCCAATCCATCTTTTATCAAAAATAAATTGACGGTGCTTTCTAAATGTTTTATCAGAGAAACTCCCAAGTATAGGTCGGTGATCCGAACCTAACCATGTCAAGATACTCAATTTCTGCCTTAGGAAATAATCATGTCATTCTTCATTTCCAAAGGCTTTATCCAACATACAACGGATAATACCATTATTTATGATCCCCCTCCAAAACCAGGAGTCTCCTAATTTAGGAAAATCTATAAATCCACAGTCAAGAATCATCTGATTAAAACTCATAAATGAATTAGCACTACGTAAGGCTCGACCTTGTTTTTCATGGTTACCCGATAATTCATTAAAATCTCCAATAATTAACCAAGGGGAAAGTCTTTGAATACCCATTCTGGTTAAACGTTCCCAAACATAATCTTGTTTATTTAGGATAGATTCACCATAGAAAAAAGTAATATGTGGTTGTTTGCCATTTAATTCTATGGAGATATCAATCATATTTTTGTCCTTATGATTAATTCTAATGTTCAATGTGTCTGAATAAAATAGAGTTAATCCACCACTATAACCTATAGGTTCCACCGTAGTTAAAACATTAAAACCCAAATGTACTTAAAATTTTTCCAAAAAGAAGAATCACTTTTGGTTTCAGAAAGAAATCCAAAATCAGGCTTAAACTGTTTCCAAACATCTCTAAGATGATTTATTGTAAGTTTACTGCCAATACCTTGACAATTCCAACTTAAAACTTGTAATAACATAATAGAAAACTAAAAATTCTTAGAGCCATTCTCGAGCTCCTTAGCATCTCCATCCTTTGCTTTGTTAAGCTTGAGATTTTTTCGTGGAGACATAGCCGCTAAAGCCAACGCCTTCTTGCGGTTAATTCCTCGCAGGGGCGTTGAAGAAAGAGAGGAGGACTTCCTTGGACCTATAGGCGGTTTCACAGATCTAGCCTCACGATATTTTTGAAAAGTTTTGGCAAGCTCCTCGTGGATTTTAGCTTTGTTTGCTTCCATGAGGTTATTCACATCTAGTATAGCTGTCTCAAAAGCCAAGTTGTCCAAAATCTCTTCCTCGGAGGGAAAAAGTGCAGATTCATCCATCTCCACATCCTCAACATTTTCAACTGAACTGTCAACTGTCAACTTGGACGGCTGCTCAAGCTTCTCAACACACTCAGAGGTTTCTTTGTCAACTTGAGCACTCGATTCCTTAAGAGCTGTATCAGATTCATCAGTTTGAACAAAGGTCTACGGACCTTCTTTGTTGAAGAAGTACCCAAATCGATGTCCCAACAATCTCTTTTCCAGATCTATGGAGGTTAGGAACAGCCATAACTTTATTAACTTCTGAATCAATCAAAGGATTAGAGGGTACCAAAGTTGCATCTGCTCGATATGCTCGGATTTTAGGCAGACCTCGAGCCTTTTTCTGAATCCTACTTGGACCTGCAATCGCTTGTCCTTTGTAAGGTATCACTTGCTGTTGTTTACGAGACATAATTGCACCCTTGAAATTATTGTTTTGACTTGATGCTATTTGCTTGCCTTTGTTACTCAGACTTGTTACACTTGAAGTCAGCTTTGCTTTATAGCAATTACTAGCCTCATGAGTCATGCGGCAACAAAGCGAACAGTATCCTGCTAGCTTCTTATACTCAAACATGATCTTGGACTCTTTACCTTCTTCAAATTCCAAAAGTGAAGAAAAAATTAGTGGTTTAGAGCATGGAAAATCGATCACCACCATACCTTTTTCCACTTCAATCTGTACCACTGTTCCAATAGCTTCAGCAACTAGTTTGTAAACTTCCTCCACACGGTACTCAAATGGAATGCCCGTAATTCTCAACCATAGACTGATCCAATTTGGATAATCCGCATCAGCCATAGCTTTCCATGGAGCATAAGCTACCATCCATCCATCAAAATTAATAGAACCACAGTTAATGACCACTTCCAAATCCTTGACTTCTTGAAACTCAAATTAAAACCGGCCATTTCCCAAGTTGAGACCACTTACTCGCCCCACCAAGTTCCAGAATTGAGGCATCCGAAAGATGAAGGTGTCCACATTCTGGATTAGAGGGTTTAAGCACCTACCCATCAACACTTTAGATCCCCTCCGTACCAGATCCAAATTATCGATTCTTGGTATTTTGATCTTCAGCCTACGGGGAGGCGATCCAGAATCCATACTCTTCTTGTTGAGATTGAATTGAGACATCCTCTCACAAAGAAGCCAAAAAAAAGAAGTTAAGATAAATCTTAAGAAGAACCAAAGGGTTTTAGAGAAAAAAGTTAATGAAAGCTTGATAAAAAATCGATAAAAGACAATCCATTTATAAGCTTTCGGCCAAAGGAAATGCTTAACCAACCCTAACAATTTGTAGGGTTTAACCAAACCTGAGTTAAGAAATTAATTAATGCTAAAATCATAAGAATATTCAACCTTCTATTCTTATGCGATTAAATCAAAATATGGAAAACCCTCATTGTTATGTGATACCATCGAATCATAATATAAAACTTTCCTTTACTAATTAACTGCATAGTTAAAAGAATCGAGGTCAAAGGACAGAACCGATAGTTTGTTTTAATTGTAAGACATATCATAACATACAAATGTTGCAAATGTAAGATATGAAGACTAAAACACCAGATAACCCTAGATGATTGATCCTCTACCCTAATCAGATTTTGAAAGGCCCAAAGTACTACAAGTAAACTTTTAGGGAAGTCCGTTAAAGTCATAAACAGACAAGTAATAATCTAAACAGAGAAGAATTACCACAAGCTATTACTACATAAATATAGAGCCAAGCTACTACCTTTTGGAAGGGAAAGTCAAAGAGCTTAAGCCTCCTCGTTGTTTCTCGTCTTTCAAAATATTAAAGCTTCCTACTCTGCTTTGTATTTAGCATAGGGTACCTCATAAATATAACAAAGAGTGAAGTTAAAACCACTGATGTATAAACGAAACCATCTTGAATTATCAAAGATGAACATTGAATAGAAAGATACTTCTTAGACTGCCCTAAACTCAAGCATATTTGATTATCAAAAGTAATCTTAAATACTTCTGAAAAGCAGTCCTCAATCTGGTGAAAATTAGATAAAAACCTACAAGAATATCCATCGTCCTCAGAAGAAGATAACCTAATATTTTTGAACCAGCTAACACCATCTCGAAGAAATTGTGTCCAAACTAATGAATAACTAAAAAACACAAGTATGAAATCGAGTTGACATCTGCCCCTTACAGGAAACCAATCTAAGAAAGTATTGATTTTCTGATCAAACCTTAATGTTGATGAACGACAGCATGTGTTAAAATTCTTATAAGATATTTTCTGAGTGTTAAGAATATCAACCTTAGCAATAAAGAAGAAGTCTAATCCTACCCAAACAATTAAATGAATTAAAGCTCTTTCCAAATCCAAAGAATTATCCAATTTTATGATCAAACAAAGAAGAAAACACACATCTTGAACTACCATGTTTCTCTATATTGAACCATACCTTATGAGAAGGGAAAAGATAGAAAAATAATATAGATGATAAATTTGATCTAAATGAATCAAAGATCAGAAATACCCTACTCTGTTGAATATCGAGCAGAATGTACCCTCTAAAGTAACCAACTAGGGAATTTATATCAAATATTAGTGAACTACCGCAAACTTGCAATATACCGAATGAATTTCGAATTTCATAATACAGAAACCAATACCATAGCACTCTACTAGTTCTAATAGCAGAGACAAAATGAACTACTGCCAAGAGAAGTTTTACATCATGATATCTTCTCGTGAAAGACCACCTAATTTGTGAACCATACTTAACCATTGGTAGACAGGAATTCGTAAACCTATCACCAGAGACTAACAAAGGCTGATCCCCATTTATTGTATAGTTAAAAATCGTAACTTTCACAACTTTAAAAGTTAAAAAAGACCAAGTATTACTAGCGGTCTTTTTAAAGACTGATAGCATTGGTTTCATAGAGTAACTTATACTTCTATGAATCCAACTAGAATAAATAAAACAAAAATAACGCCTACATGTGAGAGGAGGACTTATCTTACAAAGATGGGTGCTCACGATTATCATCCAACCTATCTCTTTGTTCAATGTGAAAAGTTGTAATAGATTTCCACTATGCCTTCTAGTAGGCATATCATTTCCTCGAGGTGTCGAGAATAGTCGTATCTGAAACATTATCAGAAACTCTGGCCATTCAGTAACTAATAATAAGGAAAGACATAATACCAAGAAACTAGTTAAAAACAAAATCCGATTATGCAAATAATCTACAGGATCAGTTGACTCAAAGTCTTTGCGATCCCAAATCCTTAGATATAACAAAGTATTCACTATATCTAAACCACTAACAAAATTGGAGTCATGTAGATAAGTGGAGACAAAGTAAACAATAATAAATGTGGACTTTTGATAACTTAATAATGTCCATTCGTCATCGTGACACAAAGCACGAGGATTCAAGATAAAGAAGATTATTATGCCATAATATATCACAATCCTTGATTATTGAGATAGCTAGTTTTGCTAAAGGTATTGTGTAACTTCTGTGAGTATTAAAGTTTCTACAAACAATAATAGAACCATCTATTTCCTCTTGACATTCGATCATACAATTAGAATGAAGGTTTATGGTAATAGATACGAAAATCTGCCAGAAAAACTGATTTCGGATCAAGAGGAATGCCTTTGTAATCCAGGTTTTACTCTGATGGCCTAAGTCTGGTCTATGTGACTGCATTCCGAGCGCAGCTCTTTCTAAAACGTCAAAAAGGATCACTATAAAATGTTGGATAATTCCAAACTTGAGCATCAAGTTATTTCTAGAAAGAGTTAGTTTCTAGAGATAAGACCAAATAA
>OVBA01005131.1:0-20919 GCA_900406435.1 Lepidium aucheri
ATAAATATATTTTTTAATTATAAGATAACAAAACGAAATAACTAATGTTATCAGCATTTTTAAAAACTAAATAACTAATGATATCAACTTTCAAGTTTTCACAACCTAAAAATTATATTAGTTATATTAAATATCAGTTTTGTTAATCTACAAATACATATTACTAAGATGATTATACATACATTTATATTAGTATATACTTGCTGAATTGATTAAAATGTTAATAAAAAATATTTGTCAAATTGATACAATATAACAAAAATATGCATAGATCTATAAATTTAAATGAATACGAGTTTAAAACTACATATATACATATATTTATATTAGTATATACTTGATAAATTACTTATGATATTAATAAATAAAAATATGTGTTTTATCGATAATGTACTTTTTTGTCAATAAAAAAAATACATTATCGATAAAACACATATTTTTATTAATGTATAACACAACAAAATTAAAAATAGATCTTTAAACCTAAATAAATACGGGTTCAAAACCCTAAATAAATACTGGTCTAAAAATTAAGTTATAAATAAGTCTAAAACATAAATGAACATGAGTCAAAACGTAAATAACACGAGTCAAAAAAATTTAGATGTAACATTGTAATGCATCAAAATTTAAGTAAACAGAAATAAAAAATATATCTCATGTACAACAAACACCGGTGATCACTATAAATTTATTTTTAATATATCATATATATATATATAATTAAGTAATTAATAAATTTACACATACAAATCAAACCATAAATAAATAAATAAATAAAACAAAAAATATTACATACCCGTGCATAGCACAGGACATCATCTAGTATATATATATATATTAAGATTACTACAACAAGAAATATTACGTATATATGTAGCATCACTAATAATATATCATATAAATAAATGATACTAAATAAAATTATTTACTCACAAGTGTATATAAACTATGTAATTTAACATTCTTATAGTAAAAGATATTATTATTACTTTCTCTTACATAAATGAAATAAAATTGACATATTTTACATCACTAAAAAACAATCAACGTAGTATAGAAATTTTTATATCTATTGAAAAATATATATCCAATCAATTTGAAGATTAGCCGAATTCATCCACTGGTAGTATGTAGACTTTTAAGTTGTAATTTGTAACTATATACGTGAAATCATAAAGAAATTGGTTAATAATAATAACAAAAGAGATTTAAAGAATCCGATTTTTTTTGTTTTTTTTGATGTATTTTGTGAGTCTTTTGAACGATTTAACACTAAAATAATTGAGAACACATCTTTGTATGTAAAGAAGAGGTATTATATTAAATCTAAAAAGAAAAAGGAAGAAGAAGAAGAGAGAGAGAGTGTAATGCATATTCAGATTTATTTCAAATTTTGACAGAAAATAGAAGATTGAGTTAGGTTTGATGTTTTCTTTTTTTCTTTTTTTTTTTGGTTTTCAAATAGGTTTGATGTTATTCACACTAGCGGTTCAAAAGTTATGTTGATTTAGTAAACACATATCAAGCTAGCTGTTGGCGAGAGAAGATCTAAAAACCAAACCATTTAAATTGAAATGAATTTGATATTGTCTGAACACATTATGTGTATATATACAACTATTAGGCACTTTCTAGTCTGAAATTTTCTTCTCCAGATTAGTATTCATTTGATCTTGATAATAGTATATACATATATTAATAACCAAGAAGTTTCAGTTTCTAGGATTTTAAGAGATTATCGCTTGTAAGTGATTTTTAGTTTAGTGGCAGATGATAAGTCCACTAAAGGCAGCCATATTTGCATGTTTCGGGATTAAATCTCGCCGCCTGCATTATACAAAAATTTAATTATTGGGCAGGTCAATTGGGACTCAATATCCACAGAAAAATCGACTAGTAAAAACTCCACATTATCCTCTAAAGAGGATTGGGATCTTCCATACTAATTGTAAAGACTTATTACCTCCTTCACCATAATCCCGTTGCAAGTCTCAAAAGCCCATCTAAATACTTCTAACCAAGTAAAATAACAAGAGTTTCACGTTTAAAAGGAATCTTGATGATATATACCTTAAATAGTTTATGCATATAGGGTGTGTGATGAAAAGTTTGAATTAAATATCCAACATAATTTGATGATTAAGGTGTTTAATGAACTATTTTTTTTGTAGTGTTCATATTCAAATTAATGGAAATGTACACCTATTATTCTCTAACACCCTTTTCTATCAACCCATTTCTTTAAACCTACTAAATACAGAAGTATTTCACATATATAGTTAAACACTATAAACTAAAAGTCTACATTCTATACCATCGATGAAGTCGCCTAGTAGTTAAGCGCACAGATTGGTTTTGTTATGTTCAAGTTTAATTCCCGGTACGCTATGTTATTATATATGAGCAAATTAAAACCCTAGTTTTTATTCTATGTCCTATACAGAAAAATAGGATCGAAGATTTTTTTACGTCAGCTATTCCTACAAATAAAACCCTAGTTTTTATTCTAAAGTCTCTATCTATTTGCATAGACTATACGTCTTTCTAAAATATAAATTTTCTCAGAGCGAAGAGAACTTTTTTTGGGTCAAATTAGACCTAATAGAATCTTCATAATATTGAAAGCAAGACCTAATAATAGTTGATATTAAAACATGCATATAATGAAATAAAAGTGCGAGTAAATATAGAAACTCAAACATACCAAAAATTTTAAATAGGAATTGGATAAGTGTTCTTGAACTTGGATAGATCTTGAAATGATCCGAATTCAGCCGCCATGATCGGTAATCACTTTTACAAATATGAAATAAAGAGAAGAGAACTAATTTCTTAATTTTCTATTTACCTGTTTAAATTAATTAACGACCGTGAAACAAAAATTTGACTGGTTAGAAACAATGTTGTAACGATTTCTATGATTAATAATCAAAACCAAAAATCCAATAATATATAAAATACCAAAAAATCCAGAGTAAATTATTAATACAACTATACTCACATGCAATCAATACTTTTCAATAATAGCCCCTTGGTCGTAAAACGACCATATATGGTGCAATACCTTTTTATATATGTAACAACGTGCAATAAATTAAACTAAACAGTTTTTATACAATATATTTATTTTAAAAAAAATTATTTTGCTTTTTATTTTTGTCAATATTGGATTAATACTGGCAGACTCATTAACCAAATTTTTATATAATGTAGACAGTTTAACTCGATCTCTGGTATGTATTATTAAATACCATCCATTGTTATTTTGCTAAGCATGATATATATATATATATATATAAAATATTAAAAGTAGTCAAAATCCACGTTTTACAACGATGTACAGAAATAGTAAGTGTAGAATACATTAAAGATATCTTAATTGTTTTTAGTCTTTCATAATTGATGAAACATAGAATCTTTTGACCCATTAGTATAATAATTTAGGATATGAAACTTTTGATAAATGCAGTATTCATTATCATTGTCGGTAGCGGCATGCACCGTCCAGCGACATAACTACACTGCCTTTTGAGAACTGTTCTGGTTATTATCCTGTAAAAATAAAAACTATTGATGAAAACTTAAATAATTTGTGAAATATATATAAATATGTGTGTGACTATGAAGATGTGTTTGAACTTTTTCATCAGCTTCATCTGTTTTAAACCCCGAGTTTGAGTTAAACAAGATGTCACTAAATTATTTTTACAAGTGAAAATTCTTTCTCAACCAAAAAGAGTCATATACACATGATATGAGCAGGAATACAAAGTATTATCGAAGAATAAAGTGATAAATTATGGATTTCCAACTCAAAATCAATTGACAATGAATGGAGAATATCCCTTATATATTAATTAAGTCTTATCTATTTTTTGATGTGCGATATTCTCATACCCCCCTCGAGACAATGGCCCGTCTAAATATTAATCTCGACAATAATCAATTATAGGATAAATTTCGGGTCAAATTAGTTGGGCTTCTTTCGATGGGCTGGATCGGCTCGAGTGGGGCAGTGTGAGCTCAAGCTCTGATTCCATGATAAATTGTGGACTTCCAACTCTTGTCAATGAGTGGATTGACCCTAGTTTATATATATTAGGTTAGAATGACCCCAACTTCCAATATGGGATATTAATTACATTCTAACACGCTCTCTCGAGACGATAGGTGGTATAACCAAATATCTAGAAACACCAAAACATACGCATCAACATGATACATGCATGTTGGGACAGACCCACAACAGACACACATCATCATGCATGCCTGATGGGCCAGAATCTTGGGCTTTGATATAATGATAAATTATGGGCTTCCAACTCTAAATCATTTGACAATAAGTGGAAAGGTACATATCCCTTATATATCAATTAAGTCTCATCTACATTCCCGATGTCGGCTCACATAAAGAATAATGAAAAAGCAACTTCAAGTCCTCTGAATTTCAAACCATCTCAGAAGCAAGGTAAAGAGTCGATGAGTGGATCTATAATGCAGAGAAGATATCCAGTTAAAGATAATCTTATCTATCTCACGAGTGAGAATAGAATAAGACTTACACACACGACCACGAATACGGCCACTGCGTTCTCTCCAAATTTGAATGAGTATTTTGTTGTTCGAGTTTCTGTTTTAGAAAAGAAATAATGACTCAAGTAGTCTACAATTATACCTAAATGACTTAAATAGTCTCCAAAAATTTGGACAAAAAAAGGTGTGGGAAAAGTCACAAAAAAATTGATGTCCACTTATTTACAAAATTGCCATTAAAAAAACCGTTACGTTACGTCCTCATCTTCCTATTCCTCCTCTTCTTCTTCCTTTTCCCGCAACATCTTCTTCATCTTTCTCTATTTTCACGATTTCAAACTTCAAATAGAAGGTGATACACTGTATGTTTTGTAATTTTGATCTCCAAATAGTATAGTTTTGACCAAACCAAAATGGGTTTCTAACATATTGATTTTGATTTTGTTTTTCCTAGGGTTTGAGAGATTTCTAACCCTAAACTTACAGATCTAGAGATTTAAGTCATTATATGGGAAAGCTAATTGTTATATTCTAAGTTTGAGGGTTTAAATTATTT
Source organism: Lepidium aucheri (assembly GCA_900406435.1). NCBI lineage: Eukaryota > Viridiplantae > Streptophyta > Magnoliopsida > Brassicales > Brassicaceae > Lepidium > Lepidium aucheri. The sequence continues at coordinate 5,093 of OVBA01005131.1, forward strand.
GGGTTTAGTCTCGATTGTTAGTTTGTCATTTGGTAGATTTTGATTGATTTTCTAGGTTTTGTTTATAGTGTATTAGAGTTTGGTAGAGTTAATTTATAGTGTGGTAGAGCCTCGTAAATGTAGTTTGTAGTTTGATAGAGTTTGGTAGTTAGTTTATAGTGTGGTAGACTTTGGTAGAGTTAGTTTATAATATGGTATAGTTTGGTAAATGTAGTTTATAGTTTCATTGAGATTGGCAGAGTTAGTTTATAGTGTGGTGGAATTAGTTTATAGTGTGGTAGAGCTTGGTTGATTTATTTTATAGTGTAGTGGACTTTGGTAGAACAAGTTTATAGTGTGGTAGAGTTTGGTAGAGTTAGCTTACAATGTGGTAGAGTTTGGTAAATTTAGTTTATAGTGTGGTAGAGCTTGGTAAATGTAGTTTATAGTTTAATGGAATTTGGTAGAGTTAATTTATAGTGTGGTAGACTTAGTTTATAGTGTGGTAGACTTAGTTTATAGTGTGGTAGACTTAGTTTATAGTGAGGTAGACTTTGGTGGAGTTAGTTTATAATGTGGTAGAGTTTGGTAAATGTAGTTTATAGTTTCATGGAGATTGGTGGAGTTAGTTTATAGTGTGGTCGAGTTTGTTTATAGTGTGGTAGAATTTGGTCGATTTATTTTATAGTGTAGTGGACTTTGGTAGAGTAAGTTTATATTGTGGTAGAGTTTGGTAGATTTATTTTACAATGAGGTAGAGTTTGGCAAAGTTAGTTCATAGTGCGGTAGACCTTGGTAAAAATAGTTTATAGTTTGATGGAGTTTGGTAGAGTTAGTTTATAGTGTGGCAGACTTATTTTATAGTGTGGTACACTTTGGTAGAGTTAGTTTATAGTGTAGTAGAGTTTGGTAAATATAATTTATAGTTTCATGGAGTTTGGTAGAGTTAGTTTATAGTTTGGTGGAGTTAGTTTATAGTGTGGTAGAGTTTGGTCGGTTTATTTTATAGTGTAGTGAACTTTGGTAGAGCAAGTTGGTAGTGTGGTAGAGTTTGGTAGATTTATTTTACAATGTGGTAGAGTTTGGTAGAGTTAGTTTATAGTGGGGAAGAGCTTGGTAAATGTAGTTTGTAGTTTGATAGAGTTTGGTAGAGTTAATTTATAGTGTGATAGACTTTGGTAGAGTTAATTGATAATATGGTAGAGTTTAGTAAATCTAGTTTATAGTTTCTTGGAGTTTGGTAGAGTTAGTTTATAGTGTGGTGGAGTTAGTTTATATTGTGGTAGAGTTTGGTCGATTTATTTTATAAGTGTAGTGGACTTTGGTAGAGCAAGTTTATAGTGTGGTAGAGTTTGGTAGAGTTAGTTTACAATGTGGTAGAGTTTGGTAAAGTTAGTTTATAGTGTGGTAGAGCTTGGTAAATGTAGTTTATAGTTTAATGGAATTTGGTAGAGTTAATTTATAGTGTGGTAGACTTAGTTTATAGTGTGGTAGACTTAGTTTGTAGTGAGGTAGACTTTGGTAGAGTTAGTTTATAATGTGGTAGAGTTTGGTAAATGTAGTTTATAGTTTCATGGAGATTGGTAGACTTTGGTAGATTTATCTGATAGTTTGGTAGACTTTAGCAGATTTGTTTTATAGTGTGGTAGACTTTGGATGATTTTTTTTTGAAGTGTTTTATTGTTTCTTTTTCAGAGGAACACATCTATGAACAAATGTTTTTTTGGGAGAGCCCCAACATGGTGTCCAACGAACAAGCACCGGTTTCAGGATATTGACACATTGTACATTGCTCATAACATCAACAATGTCCATTGGGTACCGATTTCAGGATATTGACACATTGTACGATCAGGCCATCCCAGCTGTGACATATTAAGTATTGATTGACTCAGTCAGATATTCTTCATCTACAACTGACTGGTAGAGCTTGGTTTATATTTGGTAGAGATTGGTTGATCTTTGATAGAGCTTAATAGATCTTTGGTAGAGTTTGGTTGATCTTTGGTAGAGCTTGGTTGATCTTTGGTAGAGATTAATTGAGCTTTGGTAGAGCTTGGTTGATCTTTGTTAGAACTTGGTTGATCTATGGTAGAGCTTTGTTTATCTATGGTAGAGCTTGGTTTATCTTTGTTAGAGTTGGTTGATGTTTGGTAGAGCTTGTTTAATCTTTTTACTAGAGCTTGGTTTATCTATGGTAGAGTTTGGTTTATCTTTGGTAGAGCTTGGTTGATCTTTGGTAGAGCTTGGATGATTTTTTGTAAAGCTTGGTTTATCTATGGTAGAGCTTGGTTTATCTTCGGTAGAGCTTGGTTGATCTTACTTATGAATGTTATTTCCTTTTTTATGCGAACAGGCCGTACGCCAGGATGATTCCATATATGCGTAGGACCATGCTACTAAAGGAGATGTGGAAACAGGTTAAATCGAAGGCTTACACAGTCTCTAGGGTGAAAGCAACCCCAGTGAACCACCAATATGGTGACTGTGGCATTTACACGCTGAAGTTTATCGAGTGCTTAGCCTTTGGACGCGGATTAAAGGAAATGCAGGATTGTGCCATACCTTTTATCCACATGAAATTCGGCCTTGAAGTTATGGATGAGCTTCCAATACCAGAGACAATTAATTCCACATGTCCACTTCCTCGTGTAGAAAACATTGATAAGGGGGTATTGATTACATCATTGCAGGGGTTGCTTACGGAGTGGTAGATCTTGGTAGTTCTTGGTAGACTCACCTTTTTATTGGTAGATCTTGGTAATTCTTGGTAGAGTCACCTTTTTATTGGCAGATCTTGGTAGAGTTTGTATAAGCTTTTACAAAACTCTCTTTTATTAACAAACAAGTACTCTCAAAGGACCATAATTTTATGATGTAGAAGATGGTCCTATGAGAGTATATCAATAACTTTTACGAAATTCGCTAATATATTAACTTAACAAAAGATTGCCTTGTTCATAACAAAATTAAAACTGAATAGATATGGATAGTGTTACACATAACATGGATAGACACATAATAGAGTTTGGTAGTGTTACACATAACATGGATAGACACATAATAAACATAATAGAGGTTGGTAATGTTCAAGATTGGACGTCTGCTCTACATGTTCGAGTATTATGTCCCACACCTTTACATAATGAACAAGTCGTCACTTTCCTTGGGCGTTTTGTCTCTAATGAGCACTCAAACCAACCTTTTAACCGTGAGTTATTTGGCGAGGTCAACCAAACTCTACCACACAGTGGACGAGCTCAACCAAACTCTACAATATAACTCTCCGAAGCTGTAACACACTAACGTCACTAACTCTACCAAACTCCACCAAAATCTACCAAACAGAAAAAACCTCAGTTATTTAGTGTTTTAACAAAATGACTTCCTAATTACAGCAATTTAGTGTTGTTTTTATTTGACAGTGATTTGAGAAGGTGAATTATGGTGTGGTTGACTTTGGTGGATCTTGGTTGAGCTTGGTAGAGCTTTGGTTGAGCTCGTTAGAGCTTTGGTTGAGATTTGGTTGAGCTTGGTTGAGCTTCGCGGCAGACCTACGCGATTGGCGCGCACTGATGTGGCACAATTCATCAATGACATTTTCGTTATTACGTTTTTGAGTTATTTTTGATAATTCCACACTATTTAAGTTATTTCCCTATAATTTTACACTAGTTGAGTAAATCACCCTTTAAAAAAAGATGAAAAGACCACCAAATGCAATATCTATTCACTTGTTACTTAGCATATCATAAACTTTAGTATCATGAAAATATTATTAATTAACTTTAGTATCAATTACAACAAAAGATTACATGGAATTTTAAGTATGGTGTTATGAGTTATGTTTTCTCCAACATTTGCTACACTTGAGCTTAATACCGATCAAATAAATATTGCCGGAGAATTTATCCGATCAACAAAGTTGTTTGCTCATCACAGATGACTAATGGGTAAACAAGGTCATCAACTATTATCCTATATCCAACTGGTTGTGAGAAATTCCAGCAAATACATGTAAAAGAAGATCCATGAACAGGGAGGCCACGACAGATTGTCTCAATAACTTAAGCTCTAAACCAATAAAAAGTGACAAAACGGCATATATATATATATATATATATATATATATATAAAAGAAATATAGCATATAAGTTATTCACCATATATAGTGTTTTTTTTCAATTGCTCGATCAACAAGACCCAATTCATAGCCAATCTTTCAAATCTGAAACGCCTAACAATATTACATGAGCAAACACGACTACTTTGGCATATTTCTTAAAACTTGAATCCAAACCCCGAAACCAAAATCAAACCTCGTCCAATGTAAGAGGACAGACATGAAAAAATACTCGAATGGATTTTCAATCCTTATATTTAGAAATCGAATCTAAAAAATCGGACTAATCGGATAATCCAATGGACAACCAAAATATCTAATATATAATTATATATTTAAATATAATTAGTTGTATACAGAATTTTAATTATCTAAATATATAAAATTATAATTTTAAATCCAAGTATATTAATAAATTTGAATGGAAATAACCAAAAATACTAAAATATTTAATTCATTTTATTAATTCATGATTTTTAAGACTTTTATTTTGTTTTTTAAAATTAGACAAAAATATCCAATTTTGGACTAAACCAAACCTGAAAGAAGTCAATGAATTACCAAATCCAAACCAACTATGAATTTTATTAAACTATATCCAACCGGAAAAAAATATTATGCCGATGGATCTTACATCGATGAGCTTGAAAACCCAAAACCCAAAATCCAAAAGATTTGATCTGATTAGATCCGGATATCTAGATGCCCAAATGTTATTCTGAAAAGAAAGTACCAAGAGATATAGAATAGAAACTCGAAGAATCCAATGTGTTATTTAATAAACTTTGTTTAAAATAACATGGTTTTGCAAAAAAGTCCCCTAAAAGAGTATATTATCAACATTGTCCATATTTTTTTTGACATTTTCAGAAAATGATCTCTCTTACTGAAAATGACTAAAATATCTTTAGTTTATTTTTTTAATTTTCTTACAAACTTTTTTCCCGCTAAAAAAAATTTTTCCCTCCAATTTTTTCATCTCGCCAAAAATAGTTTTCCTGCCAAAACTTTTTACCCTTTAAAATATTTTATATGATCATTTATAAAACCTTATAGATAGTATATTGATAAGTTATCTTATAAAACCATATAAATAATATATTTACAACTTATCTTATAAAATCTTATAAAAAATCAATTTATAAGTTATCTTAATTATCTTAGCGGAATCCAAGGAAAATTTAAACTTAATTTTCATAAATTAATGATAGTTTTCGTATTTAACCCTTCAATGTTGAGTATTTGATTTGATTTTTTTTCTTTTGATTGTATACAATTTTACAAATTATCTTATAAATCTTTTTAAACAAACGAGTGAAACCAATTTCATAAAACTAAACCCTACTCTCCTCTTACTTAAGAGAACCCAAGGGAAAGAAAACTTAATTTGTAGTAAATTAAAGATAGTTTTCGTATTAAAACTTCTGAATGTTGAGTATTTGATTTGATTTGTTGTTTTTGTTTTGTTTCTTTATATTTTTATAAGGTATCTTATAAATTCCTTATAAACAAACCAGTGAGACCAATTTCATAAAGCTGAACCCTACAGCCCTCTTAGTTGAGAGAACCCAAGAGAAAACTAAACTTAATGTTTCGTAAACCAAAGATAGTTTTCATATTAAACCCCTGAATGTTGAGTATTTGATTTGTTATTTTTCTTTTGGGTTTATACAATTTTATAAATTATTTTATAAATCTTTATAAAACTATGAAAAACACAAAACGATGATTCAAAAGTCAGTTTATAAACTTCTATGACAACCTTGTAATTTTAAGTCATACACATTTTCTTCATATTTTCATTTTTATAAGGTTTTATAAACAAACTTATAAAAATATATAATCTAAAAACACTAAAACAAAAAAATATAAAACTAAGCAAAACGCAAAACTATAGTATAAAAGTTGATTTATTAAATCTTATAACAACCTTATAATTTTAAGTTATACACATTTTTATCAATATTTTGATTTTATAAGGTTTTATATTCAACCTTATAAAAATATTTTCGTACCATACACTTGAATATTAAGTATTTTGTTTTGGTTTTATACAATTTTAGAAAGTATTTTTAAACCTCACAAAACAAACTAGTCACTTATTTATTAAAACTAAACCCTACTTTTAACAGAGGGAACCAAATGAATTTAAACTTAATTTTACATAAACTAAAGATAGTTATCATATAAAACTACTGAATGTTGAAGTTTTTCTTTGTTTTAATTATTTTTGTTTGATTTTAGACAGTTTTATAAGATATCTTATAAACCTTAATAAACAAATTTTTTGATCTATTTATTAAAACTAAAGTCTACCCCTCTTAACACAGGGAACCTAAGGTAATTAAACTATCTCATAAACCATTAAATGTTGAAACTTTTCTCTGTTTAAGAATTTCTGTTTGGTTTTATATAGATTTATATGGTATCTTATAAACTTAATAAACAAATTAGTCGATTTTTATATATAAATTAAACCCTATCTCCTCTTAACAGATGGAACCCAAGAGAACTAAAGTTAATTTTTCATAAACTAAATATAGTTTTCGTAGAAAACCACCGAATATTAAGAAATTTCTTTGTTTAAGTATTTTTGTTAGGTTTTATACAGTTTTATAGGGTATATTATAAACCTCAATAAATAAACTAATCAACCTCTTTATTAAAACTAAACTCTATCCCTAAAAATAAAGGGAACCCAAGAAAATTTAAACTTAGTTCTTTCACAAATTAAAAATAGTTTTCATATAAAACTAGAGAATTTTGATAACTTTCTTTAATTTTTAAGTATTTTCATTTGATTTTGAAAATAAACTATTTTTGATAAGATCCACATGATTGAATGAGTTCTTTACTCACACAAGTCATATCATATAAAGTTGGTTTATAAAATCTTATAATTTTATGTTATAAATATTATTTTCGATATTTTGATTTTATAATGGTTTATATGCTATACAAGCTTATAAATCTATATGATACTAATACCCTATAAATTAGTTTTTATAAGATAACTTATAAATATACTATTATAAGGTTTTGTAAGGTAACTTATAAAAATACTATTTATAAGGTTTTATAAGATCTCCTATAAAACTTTATAAATTTATAAAACAAAATTTTGGGATAAAAAATAATTTGGCTATGAAAAAAAGTTTTATCTGAAAAATTTTTATGAAAAAAAAAATTGGGGACATTTTCTTTTCATTAGTAAGGAGAACTTTTTCCAAAACTAAAATTAAAAGGGTGTTTTCATGAAAGAGTACAACAAAAAAGATATTACTTAAAATTTCTCTTGAGTTTTTGTATAATTTTGATATTGAGTAACATAGCTTCTATTTTTTTTGTCAACATGGCCGTCCCATTAAGTTTCTACATAATGTCGGCAGTAGAACTCGATTCCTGAATATACAAGTTCGTGTGTCTTTAGTAGAGTTTCCACCTGTCATTAGACTGACGACCTCCTGCACATGGCTCGATTTAAAATCTTATGATTAGTAATCATTTGTTAAGGAAAATCATACTATATTACTAAATAACACAAAATATTGTTTAGTTTCTAAATCTATTAATATCACTAATCAATAAAATGAACCCTTAACTTGATTTGTTTTTGATAAAAAAAACAACAATTATTAACAATTATGAACACTTAACTCCATTTTTATAACCGGAAATTTTCTTTTCTAGGTCTAGAACAATTTTTAGAACCCATAAAAATTCAGGTGTGACCAAGATGTTTCACATTTGGAACTACTTGAATCCTACCAAAGAAGAAGAACAACAAAAAAAATCTTCTGTTCATTGAGCCGAATCATCTCGGATATGCATACCCAATCAACTCATACACAGGATAAGTGTTTTATTACTCAAAACGTTGATCCTATGTATGCTTTTCTCGTTGAAGATTTGAAAGGACGATAGAACAGTACGATCAAATCCAAAGCAAATTTTAGTAATAATATAGCGACTTGATCCTAAATCTATCAGCCAACACATATAACTATAAGTTTATCAAAAAAAAAAAAAAAACACATACAACTATAATACTAAACTAATCATATTCCCTTGAGAACTTGACAAAGTACCAAAAACTTGTAATAAGACTCTCATTGTCTACTTCTATATGTTCTTTTTTATTCCCACTATAATTAAAAGTACTTAAAATCTATACCCTAATCATGTGCTTGCATCATCGGGCGAAGTTAAAGACTGATGAAAATTAGTTGTCTCTTGTCTGTCATTTATCAAGTACTGTAGATTATTACATTAACCCACGTGATTTTTATACATAAGAGAAAGAAAAATAATGAATTCTTTTGACCTAGAAAACCACGATTCCACAAGACACTAAAACCTCAAATAGAGTAAGATGTGTCTCCCTCAATAACTAATTTTAAGCAGTTTAACTTCTTGTAAGTGCATAGAGTGTATTAAAATGAGTATGCTACTAAATAGTAACCCATGAATGTAACACTATAAGAATGCAAGCCGGTTTCTGGTTTCCGATAGCATTCGCGACAGTAAAAATACTATTGGAAACATTCCGATGACAGATTGACCAAAATAGATCGTTTATGTAAATCAATCAAAAACTATTGGTAACTTCCGACAACAGAAGAGTTGTCGAATTATGTCGGAAACTTTTGACAACTATACTAACTCCGTTGGATGCCGTCAAAAATTTTCAACGATTCCGACGTCGTTCATAATTTTTAATGTTTATAAAAAGAAAATAAAATCTATCAGACACTGTTGGAGATTTCCAACGTTATTTATAAGTTTTAATGGTTTTTAAAAAATAAGATAAAATTCATTAGAAATTTTCGACGGTATCTGACATCATTTATAATATTTAATATTTTTTTAAAAAAAGAAGATAAAATATGTCATAAACCATCAGATTTTTGAATTCCCATAAAGTCTACATGTTGCCTTTATTTGTAATCAAAAATTAGATGGTCATCGGAAGCCGTCGCAAACCATTGGATGTTTTCAATTATATAACACCACGCGCCTCATTTCTCTGCATTACACTTTTCTCTATGCTAATCAAAAATTAAAACACCAAGTTCAAATTTTCGATCATGTTTGGACAGACCACATATCTATGAAGCAACAGGGTCACTAACCGAAGAATATACCACTAGGTTGAAATATTTTATGGAGTTTGCGGTTTATTAGAGTGCTACGCTTGAAACCAGTAAGATGTATTGTCCTTGTATCAAATATTAGAATATGAGATTGCTTATTATTAAAAATGTCTAGAGTCATCTTTATAATACATAGAAGGATTATTTTAGTTATAAATATGGTATTTACATGGAGAATATAGGTTCGAATGTTTACTTTGATAGTCATAGAGGAATTAGAAATGCTGGTAAAGTAGATGGCTCAGCTAATCAGGTAGAAGAAGAAATTAATGTTAATATTGGTAGTAATAATCAATATAATATTGGTAGTAGTAGTCAATAAGTTGATTTTAATATTTTATAGGAAGCTTTATGTAGTAAAGGACGACGTCTTGGTCTCAACAAGTGTTCATAGTTCAACCCGAGTCAAGGCATAGGTCTCTCACACAGCAAGTAACAAGAGTTCATAGACCTCCAGATCAAGCATGAGTAACTAGAAATGGTGTAAAAAGAGACCGTTTAGACTCTTCAAAACACTTAGGCTACACTACAATTGTATGAGGCGAGGTTTCAGAGACAGGATGTTGAGATGGTCACATTCCCCGAGATACTCAAATTTTTTTTTGTCTTTTCAAAGCCACTCACAGATCTATGACCCCAAAATTTAGAGTACTATATATATATATATAACATTGTTAAAAAATTTTATATAATTAATATTTTAAATTTTTTTATAAATTAATATTGATGTAATCAATAACAAATAAATTTTATATATTAAAATCTATTTAAATTTATTAATTTAGATTTAATGAAAAATAAATAATTTAAATATTCCGACAGTAACCAACGGCATGGTTTTCCGATCAACTCCAACAAGTACCATGTCCGACCGTTGCCGACGGATCCTCTGTCTGACCGTTGCCAACGGCTAACTCTCTGACCATTGCTGATGGTCAACTCTCCGGCCGTTGACAACGGGTCAGTTGTCCAACCACGTCCGTTGAGTTATTTTTTGACCGCTTTCTATATTTTAGCCGACAAGGCCCGAGAGCTTGTCTCCAACTATTATCGATGATTTTGTCGTGGAAACTGTTGTTGGTTACCGTCGATAAGTACTGATAGGTTTTGTATTTTTGACTATACCATATCGACTAAATTAGTCCCTTTATAAACGGTTGGAACAACTTATTTCCAACGGTTTTTGGATGGGAATTCCCGTCAGAAAACAACTTTTGTTCTTATAGAGTGAGTAATAGTTTCATTTCTCTATTCCTCTATTCTTCAATTACTGTTCACATATCACACTTATTTATCAGCTTTTTTAATAATTGGATTGATAATACGCGATTTGTAGTCTAAATGCTCCAACTAGAGTTGTTCAAATTCTCCAACTGTACCAAATTAGATCAGGGAAGCCAACTGATCCACCTACTTCTTGACATTTTCTCAATCTTTTTATTATTCAACTGGTACAATAGTGTGAAACTATTAATTAATTTAGACAAATTTTTTAATGTATTTTTTGGTAACTAAATCGACAAGACTTGATCTATAATTTAAACCGACACATCTCTAAAGTCTTCTACTCACATGTAGTAGAATCGAAGTCTATATGCTTGAGCTAGCTGAAACATGTAATTACTAAACTGAGAAGAGCTCGGCATCTATATAATACTCCCTCCGTTTCTTTTTATAAGTTGTTTTGCTTGAATGCACATTTATTAAGAAATTTTTTGCTTTTTGTTTTTTCAATAAAAAGTTCATCACTTTATCTCAACATTTAATTAAAAAAAAAAAGAAAAATAACTTTTAAAATAAAAATTAGTTTAATTTAACTTTTAACTTACTTTTTGTCTTGGTTTTGTAAAACAACTTATATTTTGAAACAAAAAAACCTTCTAAAACAACTTATATTATGAAACGGAAAAAGTATAAATGTACTTTTCTATTGTTTATACTTATATTCTAGAAAAATTTTAATAGTTTCATAATTTAATGTGGTTCTCGGCATTTGTGTATTTGTTTTGGTTCTATTGAATTAAGATGCAATTTTTATATTATCTTGGCGTTGAGTTTGGTTATGGTATTTGTCAAAAATATGATTTTTATCCGAATACTACACTAAAAAATTATTGAGATATAATATTTCGTCATAATAACATAATTTTCATCGCAAGTTGTTATAAATCAATGACAATTTATAGATAGTTGCAATAGAGGTGTTACAATTCTATATTCATAACTATAACATCGCAAAACTCGTGATGAATAAATTGAATTCAATTTTATCATCACTCGTTATGGAATATAACTCTAGTAACTTATTAAGAAAAATTACAAATTCATAACAAATAAAATTTGTAAAAAAAAAATGGTATATACAATGTCACAGATTAAACTTAATAACTCAAACTTTTTATAGTGCAAATCGGATTCGAGTATTTGTAATCACTTATCGTAAAAAAAAATTATTAAATGCATGTAAGAAAGTCTCTCTCCTCTCACATACCACAAGGAGGTTACTACAACTTTAATTTTCTTTGAAAGCCCTAATTTCTTCATTTCCTTTTAATAAAGCTTTTGGAATTACCAATACTCAGATTGTTGATTGCGAAGCTTGCAACCATTGCCAAATCATTTTCCACAAAATGTTTATCCGAATTGGTATATTTTATCTACACACATACATACAGATTAATCTGTGTCTCTTTCCTCTTATGATTTTCTGTATATACATTTTTCTTTCTACATACAAAATGTATATACAGAAGATAAACCTTCAAAGATCCTTAAGACCACTCGCATACCTCCAATTTAATATCCACTTGCTTTTCCACAATATCAGCCCTCTTCTAGGATTCTTTCTTTCGAAAACACAGATTTAAAGGTTATGAATCACAGCTCTCCAAACTTTATATCTATCCCCAAAGGAAAAGAAACAGGATTACTAGACCAGTGGGAAGCCGAGCTGAGAATAAGAGGGACCAAAAGATAATCAAATGCAATCCTTGATTCTAAGCCAATCAAATGCACAAGATTTGTAGCTCTTTCCGCCTTAATTCCTGGCCTAAAGAAGGTATACACACATATATATATATATAATCTCCTTTTCGTAGTTTTGTTATACAAGAAAAAATAAAAATAAAACTTGATGAAATTCTTGATCGTAATGAAATCCGTCAGAAGTTTCTGACCAGGATTTCAATCAGTCAGGAAGTTTCCGACAAATTCACACAATACATCCGCTAGGATATATCCTCGATAAAATTTGTCGGCCATAGTTTAAAAATTCCTTGATATATTTGATAATAAAAATTATCGGCCATAGATTACTTGGAAATGCTGTGTTTTTACTTTCCTCCCAAAAATCCATTTATGATGGATTCCATACAGAATCTGCTGTCGGGAATTTTCTCATAGAAACATGAATAACATGAGATGAATCCGACCCGACAAACATTCCAAAGAAAGAAATGTCACTCGAACTCGTTTCTGATCATTAAACTTGATTATAAAAGGGGATCTTGAAGATGTTTGAAATCGCATACTGATAGTATCGGATTTCTCACATATTTCTTGTATAAGCATATCTTTGGTATTTATACAAATCATTTGTAAAGTTTTTCTTGATGGATATTTATTTTGAAGTAATGTTTACATGTCTTTGTAGATGGACAAGGCTTCTGTGTTAGGAGATGCAATAAAACATATAAAGTACCTTTAAGAGAGTGTGGAAAAGTATGAGGAACAAAATAAGCACATAGCAATTGAATCAATGGTTCTTGTGAAGAAGTCTCAGCTGGTTTTAATGATAGTTATCAATCCACATCATCATTTTCCTCAGATGGAAACCGTGACTACAGGAGCTTGAATCTTCCAGATATCGAGGTTAGGGTTTCAGGAAAAGATGTTCGTGTTAAGACCATTCCCATCATTGAACTCTTTAGTGGGGTTCTTAAAAAAAACAAAAAAGTTAAAAAAATTAAAAAAAAAACAAAAATGTTGGCCAATCAGGTTCGCCACGTGGTGAACCCGCCTCTTGCAGGATCTTGCTTAAGAGCTTGGCTATTCATTTTTTTTTTTTTTCTTTTTGTCTAAAATCCTATGCCCATAAACCCTATATAAACCTTCAATGTACATGCCTAAGATCCTTTGCAAGAAGCAAAAAGGTCATGTGATCAATATTATGGAGGAGATTAAAAAGCTTGGTTTGTCTATCACAAACAGCAATGTCTTGCCCTTTGGACCAAGTTTTGACTTTTCTATTGTCGCTCAGGTAATTAAAATTCTCATACAAACTATACAATTACTTTTAAATATATATTTATATACGCGTTGAAAATGTTTATAGTGAAAACGTGAATCAACTCTCTATATCATGCGTAGTTTAAATATTTAGAGCTGACTTCATTGATGACATGGTGTGTTCGATTTGCAAGTATTTATTGGCTTTACTCGAAAAATCTAAATTATAACTTACTCGGTTTTAGCAAAAATATATATCTAAATTGTTTATTCTTTTGTAGAAGGATAAAGATTTTAATATGAAAATCGAGGATATTATGAAGAAGTTGAGTTGTAGTTTATTGAAGCTCGTGTGATCATTCTAAACATTTATCATTGATCCGGACCTACGAGCTCAAAATTGAGCTTTCCATGGAAAAAGTTTTCTTTTCTCAAAATTGATAAATGTGTTGTACAATAGTTATAGACTATGAATTAGAAAAAAAATATCTAGATGTGAATCTAGATATATCTAGAATTCTACAAAAATATTCATTTAACTCTATGGAGTATATATCTAGAATTCTCTTTCTTTTAGATGTGAATATTTTTTATAGGTTTCCTCGAAAAGAAGATAGAATTAGTCCAAACCTACATTCTTGGAAATAAGTAACTTCTAGTATATGTTGGGTATGCTGCAACTAGCTAGACTCTTAGTATATGTTGGCTCAACAACGCTCAGATGCCATATTAGATTATTTTAACTTAAAATCAATTAAAAATGAATTGAAAATCTTTATCTTTTATATGTTTAGAATTTTCTTTCTTTTCGCAATGTGACATATTCTTCACAAGTTCTTGCTTGTAGTAACTTTCACATTATGCCCTAAATTTTTGGTGATCATTCTGAACAGATATCTACACGATATATGCTTTATACACTACTGATTATTTTTCTGTCAGTTGTTAGGAAATATAATCCCTTATATATATTTGAGAATCCGTAAGTAAGAAAAATGAATATTGTGTGATTAGGGTTTATCAGAGATACTCTATGACTGTATAAATGTGTGAATCTCTCTCAGTTTACATCTTTAGCGATATATTACAATGAACATAATTGTACTGTCTTTAATTTTCTCTATTTGTTATCACAGCGACACCTTTCAACAATCTATATATTTACCATATTTAATGTCGTTAGTGGATCTTTGTTTTTAACGGTTACAAATTTAAGTAATCTTTTAAAGCAGTTGATTGCGCATGTAGCATTTACTTAGTTGCATGTGATATATTTATTAAAAGCAAGTATAAGAAAATTTGTGAATTTGTTCAGGTCTGTGCTGTCGAGAATTTCTAACTGGAACTATTTTCTGATGGATTTCATAAGGAATCTTCTCTTCTCTTCTTTACATCTTTCATTTTCTGTTTTCTCTTCTGCAGAGTTAATTTTCTAATCTTATTTTTTATTTATTTGCTAATAGAGTTAAATAGGTAGAATAATATAAAAACTTCAAGATGTAATTAAAATATTAAGTAATATATTTATAATTTTTTAGAAAAATCTGATATTACTGTCGGGAATTCATTAAAAAAACTACTCATGAAAAATATAATAATATCACACATATCGGAAAATCTATGCGAATTCCTAATGACGTAAACCGGACAAAAAACTATCTATCGATTTGTTTTCGAAAAAAAAATTATATAGACGGTTTCTCGATGGTTTTTTCTCTCAAGAATCTGGTATATTTCTTGTAACTTTTTGATTTTTTATATCTTGTATATCTTTAAAATACATGAAAGGAGTTTTTAAGAAGAAATATAAACTTTATAAGTATATTGGAAAACATTTAATAACAAATATATATAAAACGTCTAGCCTTAAAAAATAAACTTTGGTTTGAAATATTCGATGCACGTCTAGCCTTAAAAAAAGTATGAACATGTGTTGGGGATAGACTCAAATAGCCAAAGAATATTAGTACTGGTTTTTCAAAGTTAATAATTAATAGAATTCTTCTATGTGTCTAATCCAATAATATGAAATTCTCTTGAATTTTTTTTAACTAGATAAAAAATATTCAAATAGTTATTCTCAATATTTAGCTTATCCAAAACTAAAAAAAAATCCTAACCTAAAAAGAAATCTTAATTTAAAAGAAAATCAGGAATATTAATTATTAAAAAATTAGTTTTAACAAAAAGTTATTTTCATTACTAATCCTATTATATAAACAAAAATTTTAAATTAAACTTATTTATAAAAAATAAAATGTATATACATATATATTATATTTGAATATATATATATATATTTTAAATCATATTTATCTATAAACAAATCCTAATCTAATAATTCT
>OVBA01005132.1:0-20916 GCA_900406435.1 Lepidium aucheri
CTCTTCAACCGATGACTTCTGGGAACAGATGCCCCTTCCCGCATGCAAGAAATCGCCGTTATGATTACGTATTATCCATCCGAGGCTTGCGACAATACCTGTTGTATTGTACGATGCGTCATAGTTGCACTTAACCCAATCCAATGGCGGTTTAACCCATCTTTCCGGTTGGAGTTGCTGGCTCGAGGATGGTACTGATACGTCAGGTGATTGTATTTGATGTGCGTCAAGCCATTCAATTACATCTGTATAGGCTTTGCATACCGTATCATGGGGCAGAATATTGGTCGAGTTATAGAGTAAGTCATTACGACTCTTCCACAATCTCCAAAGAATCCAGATAGGAAGATAACGTTGGAGCTTATCAACCCGTGAGTCCTCAGATAAACTGCAGATGTATTCAAGTTTGTTCTCGATGTTTACATGTGCGTCCGTGAGAACTTGAAATGGTAACCCGGAGATGCGCCAAGAAGCTTGACTAGATGGACAACAAAATAGGGCATGGTTAGCTGATTCATTCATCGCGTAGCATCTAAGACAGGAGGCAAATGTAGGGATATTACGGCGTTGTAGGTTTTCTGCAAATCCTAAAGCCCCAGAGGCCAATCGCCATATAAAATGACGTAGTTTCGGGGCCACTGGTAAGCGCCATAACTTTTGCGTAAGATTAGGGTAAGCTGCTAAGCGGGGAATTTCTCCGTCTTGATGTGTACCTTGGTTTGGCATACTGGCGACCCTATACACGGATTTTACCGTATAGTTGCCATGGTTTGTATAACTCCAAATATATACATCAGGGGTGTCATGATGCGGTAAAAAGAGTTTAAAAATGTGGGGGTGGTCCCGTTTGTCTATCATTTGATTGATTTTTTGTGCATCCCATTGATGACTAATTGGGTCGATTAAGGAACTGACCTTCATATTAGGGTCAAAAGATGGGAGGAGTAACGGTGCTCGTGGTGGGGTTGTCGGGAGCCAGTGATCGTGTCCCAATTTAGTTGTTTCGCCATTTCCAATGCGAACTTGAACCCCCATCTTAAGTAATTCGGCTCCATGAAGAATGGATATCCAGCCATACGAAGGTTGGGTTCCTCGTGTTCCATTAAGAATGCTGCGTTGGGGAAAATAGCGAGTTTTATGCAGGCGGTACAGTAAACTCAAATGGCGATTAAGTAACTTCTATACCTGATTAGCCAGCAACACTTTGTTAAACACCGCTAGTTCGCGGAAGCCAAGGCAGCCAGCCTTCTTAGATTTTGTTATTCGCTTCCAAGAAACCCAATGCATTGGTTTTCTTTTAAGTGTCCTCCCCACCAGTAATTAGCTATAAGCTTATCAATTGTTGCGCATGTACTTTGAGGAAACCGGAAACAATTCATAGAGTAAACTGGTAATGCATATGCGATCACCTTTATTAAGATTTCTTTTCCAGCCACTGAGAGATAGCGATTTTGCCAACTTGATATTTTTGAATTGACGTGATCTTCAATATAGCGAAACATGTCTGTTTTGTTACGCCCGAATTGTTCGGGTAGGCCCAAATATTTCCCAGCGCCTCCAGTTTTAGTTATCCCGACCACAGATTTGATTCATTCCTGCGTAGTGTTGTAAACCCGATGTCCAAAGGTTAAAGAGGATTTATCAAGGTTAATAAGCTGACCTGAGCATGCAGCATAAACGTTGAAAATGTGCCATATATTTGTGGCATTTGTTATGTCCGCCCGCAAGAAAAATAAGGAGTCATCAGCGAAAAGTAAATGTGACACACTTGGTCCACCTCGACTAATACATAGTCCTTGTAACACGCCATTCGCTTGCGCAGCGTGTAGCAGTGAGCTGAGCACATCTGAGCAAAGTATAAATAGATAGCGTGATAGGAGATCACCTTGTCGTAAGCCGTGTTGAGGTTTGATGAAGCCGTATGGGCTACCATTAATAAGGACGGAGAATGTCACTGTACGTACACATTGCATTATCCATGCGATCTATTGAGGAGCAAATCCTTTTTTTTCCAGGACCGCTTTCAAGAAACCCCAATCAACACGATCATAAGCTTTACTTATCTCGGTTTTAATCGCCATGTATTCTGATGAAATTTTCTTGTTTACCCGAAGTGAGTGGAAGAGTTCATGAGCTATCAAGACATTGTCACATATGTTCCGGCCGGAGACAAATGTAGCCTGTTGCTCAGAGACAATTTCTGGTAATATCGTTTTTAAATGTTGGACGAGAACCTTTGGTATTACCTTATATGAAACATTACACATGCTTATTGGTTGGATATCAGTCATTGTGCGTGGGGTCTTCACCTTTGGGATTAGACATAGATGGGTATGGTTCCAATCGGCAGGCATTGTCGTTTGCAGGAAATATTGATGGACCTCACGGGTGACTATCGGTCCAACATCGGCCCAGAAATCTTGATAAAAAGCTCCACCGAAGCCATCCAGGCCAGGAGCTCGTGTCGGGCCGATTGAGAACATTGCTGTCTTGATCTCATCCAAAGTAATTGGAGCTATTAGAGAAGAGTTCATTTCATCTGACACAATGCGTGGCACTGTTGTTAAGACTGAACCAAGATGCTGTGGTGTCGTGGCGGTAAAGAGATCCGAATAAAAAGTAGTAGCCAAGCGAGCAATTTGTCGATTCCCATAGTATGTTTGTCCATGGCTATCTTGTAGTTGGATTAGTGTATTTCTGGCCCGTCGAGTTCTTGTTACAGCATGGAAGTATCGTGTATTAGAGTCACCGTCAAGAAGCCATCGATTTTGACTCTTCGTTTGCCAATATTTTTCTTCGAGCCTAGATGCAGTGTTTAAACGCTGCCGTAAGTGCTTGACTTGGGCAATATTAACATTGCCCAAGGAATTGATCTCATCAATCTCCGCCGATAACCTATGGATCTCTTTTGCTGTGTTTGTATTGTTTTGTTGCCGCCAATTGGATATGAGAGATCGGCACAACCGTAATCACTCATTAAGGTTAGCAGTGTTACCATCCTGCACCCATCCTTGTCGTACTACACTCCTAAAATCATCAAGCTTACTGTGTCGTGAGTCATAGTAAAAGAGCTTTTTGCCCTTGTCATAAGATTTTTGAATACGGATTATGGCTGGCCTATGGTCGGATTCAAGCAATTGTAGATATTCAACAGTTGAGCTTGGGAACTCAGCCCTCCATTCGTCATTAGCCATCACACGATCTAGCCAACAACGAACTGTATAGCCATGCCGTTGACCACACCAAGTTAGATTGTTACCCGAGAATGGGAGATCCGTGACATGACACACCTTTACCATACGTCGAAACCTCGAGAAAGTCCACGCCTCACGAGGAGGACCACCTACTTTTTCATCAGCACTCAAAATGTCATTAAAGTCGCCACACAGTAGCCTAGGCCCAGTCCGAGTTGTGTGAATGCGTTCTAAATGTTCCCATAAGTGGTGTCGCAACTGTCGTATCGGATGACCGTATACAAGAGACATATAACAGGAAATCTCGTTCTTATTTATCATATGATCAATGAGTCTTTCCTCTTGATAATAAAAAGTTACACACACATCATTAGACCATAACCAAGCTAAACCACCACTTAGACCTCTGGGCGACACACATGATACATTAGGATAATTCAACTGTGCAGCCACATCATGTACCACATCATTGTTATTCTTCGTCTCCACAAGAAAGAGTATGTCCGGGGAATAGCGTTGGATTATACCCTTAAGGCGTTGAACTACCAAGGACCCCTTCAAGCCTTGGCAGTTCCAAAACACTGTATTCATGGCGACTCCGGTGGCTTATGGCCCACCGTACCCTCACTTGTGGTTGTTGCACCGCCATATGGTGCGGTCGGGGTCGCTTCTTCCACATCTTGCTTCTCCGTTGCGTTGTGCTCTTCGACATAGTCAGAGTGGCGTCTCATCATTGTAGTATATGTTTCACGAAAATCATCTCTAGTGAACCATTGGCGTAGTCCTTGGCGTGTTGCAGCAATCTTTGGTCGTGTGGGTAAAGAGGCATCTTCTCCATCGGCCTTACGTTTTCGTGAACCAGAAGGAACATCTTTGGATTGGGACGAAAAAGACATTGGAGCGTCATATGGTTCTGTCTCATCACCACCATTATGATCATCATCCGACCCTTCTTCCGGATCTGTCTCATTTTCCGTCATCATCATCATCTCGGCCAGATCAAGAATTGCCGCCTGTTTTTGAAAGCGGGCATTCAGCCATGTCATGAGATAACATACCGCATAGTGTGAAAAAGTGGCAGAGTCTCTCATATTCAAGGACGAGTGTCACAAGTTCACCGGCGAAATCAAAAACACGTTGGAATTGAAGGCCATCGTCAATGTTGATTAAGAGGAAAACTCGAACGAAATCAACGCGTGCGGTCCCGTCAGATTCATAATCAGTTTCGATAAATTCTCTAAGGCTATGACCAATGATTGTGACCATTCTCTTTGTCAAAAACTGTAGTGGAATACCACCAATCCTCACCCAGAACAGTATCCCCTTGAGATCATCTTCAAATTGATTCGGTTCCCATTTTTTGACCACCACCATCCATTCATTGAACGACCATGGAGAGCATCGCAGGACCGAGTTCATTGATTCTTCAGAAGGAAAGACAAATTGAACCAATTTATTGTCTATGATTCGGCCAGAGACATCATCACCACTAGCCCATAACCGAGGGAAGGCCAATTGCATAGCCCTCAAATTCTGTTTGCGGCGGTTGACGGGACGGACCACCAGAGAGTAGACGTTGGCTCCTGAGGCTTCAAGACAATCGGCCAACGAAAGTGGAATCACCGAATGTTCCACCCCTAAAGTGATCGATTGCATTTTCTTAACAAAATCCGACATGTTTGGGATTTTCAGAGAGAAGAGAAGAAAGAAAATTAAAGAACAAGAGGGACAAAGGCCACTAGATATATAAAACCATCGACGAGCGGTTAACATCCCAGACATAACCGCCACAATTTGGCGACAAAATCTCTGAGTTGAAACCGCACGGCGGTTATACCATAAACGTCGTCCCAGAGAAAAAGAGAGAGAGGAGAGAGAAAGCATCGCGATGCGAGTAGATATTTCAAGTAGGTGGAAGAAGAGAGTTTTATAAAAAACGCAGTTTAAGATTGTCTTTTTATTACATCTTTTTATGAAGTGATACATTTTTCCATGTTCATACATTATTGAAATCTATTTACATCTCCTTTATAATTTGAAATTTAGTTATAAGTTTAGTTTTGAGTTTTGATAAATTCATATCAATTAAGTTCTAACGAGTGCGGCTACTCTATTGCTTTTAAACTATTTTACATAATTCATTGCTTAAAATAACAAATTATTCAAAAATTTTTTTTTACAAATATATCATTTTTTGTAAGTTTTCTATCATGAATTTTTTATAGATACAAATGTTAGATGTAATTATATAGTTACGAAAGTATTGCTTCTATGGTTGTGTCTTACATTAATATTAATAGAATGAAGGACTTGTTGGAACCTAATTGATATAAATATTTTGTTTTTTTGTCAATATTGGGACACAACTGGTCGTCCCATTAGCTAAGTTTCTACATAATATAGGCAACAAGACTCGATCCCGGGATATGCAAGTGTGCATATCTTTAGTAAATTTACCACCTACCATTAAATTAAATGCCACATGCACAAAAATATGTATCTATTCATGAAAATAAGTAAAGAAAATACATAAACATAATAAGAACACACTGGAAAAATCCTCTTCTCTCTCGTTGATAGAGAGTGAGAGTTCCTCACCGGAATATACTTTGATATTGCCGGTTTCTTCCTTCTGTTTTACCTGAATAAATTCTCCTACGATCAAACAACGTTTGCTCTTGGCTCTCTCCTCACGATCATCACATGAAAGCTCAATCTCAGAGGTGAAGAGACTCCTTTTTTCATTTCAATTCTCTCAATCGCTTCACCAATTGATCACCGCATGCATGTATAATCTCAGATACAATCTAATGTTTGTTTGTAATTCTGACTTTCCGTTATGACTTGATTAATATTCTCCCGATCATTCACCTTCTTTCTTCATCTTTTTTTATTTATTTTCATCACTGAAATTCCTCTTGAATATTTGAACAAAGATACCAATCAAATAACACTCAGACACCTTTCTCCTCGCTGGCTCTAAAATCCGTTTTTCATTTTCTGGTACATACATAAATCTCATCCTTAAGAGTTTATAAGTTAATTCTACTTCCAACTCCTCCATCTTCTCTTAATCGCTCAAGATACAGATACATGCAATAGATCAGAGTAATCCTAATATAGATGAAGCTCTAAGATTGATGAATATAACCCGAGAAGAACCTGTTAACTTGCCAGAAGATGGATTTTACACAGCCGCACAACCGCATGATCTCATGCTGATCGGAAGAATTCTCAATCCCTCCAAACAAAATATGGCAAAAGTTATGTTAAAAATGTCTAGAATTTGGCGCACACATGCAAAGATCATCGGAACAGTATTATCCCCAGACCATTTTCAATTTAAGTTTCCCTTAGAAGAATCACTACAGCCGATCACGAACCAAAGAGTTTGGAACTTTGATGACTGGGGTTTATTGGTAGAGTATAAAGGACACATGCAAGATAACTATCGCATCACGATGGCTCCAATCTGGGTAAGAATATTTAATATTCTGTCAATTCACCACATTATTGATTTATTCAGAGCTGTGGGAACAACAATTGGAGAGATGTTAGAAATTGACCACGAGGAAAACCAAACAAAGCTGCATGAATATGTTTGTGTCAAGGTAAAATATGACTTAGATGGTCCACTCAAACCATCTCGCTCTTTCTGATTCCCTACGGTAAAGTGATTAACATTCACTTTGAGTATGAGAGAGTCAGGAAGTCATGCCACTACTGCTTCCGTCTTACACATGACAAAGCACACTGTACTTGTCTAACAACACCATCTCCGTCACCACCCTCCCAGGAGGATAATAGGAGCACATAAAGAGATGAACCAACAACCGACTCTTTATCACAACACCAAGATACTGAGACCATGAATATGCAAATAACGGAAGAGACTATTCAAAAAACACAGCTATTTCATGGACAACATGACCTGGCTCACACACCTCAAGTCAAACAATCAACATATTCTAACATGGGTGCTTCAACATCTAACACAATGGATACATGTACTCTCACGACAACCCTACTTTTGAAACCGGACAACGAAGTATAGGGTTTTAAGGCGCACATGAAAACAACACAAGAAGATCTAATAGGACCATCATGTGCTCACCCCTCCAAATGCTTGGGTTTGTTATCTACTACAACCTCTCACTTGGACAGTGAAACCATTCAAGTTACTTCATCACTGCCAGAACCACACCAAAAACCAAAAAGAAATCCCAAACTAAAACATACATATCAATCAAAAAGAGCCAGCCCTCCTCTCTCACCACACGAGGCCCAAGCACAAAGCATGCACCGGTCTTTGGAAGACCCAACTAATACCAATCTTGACACCAACAGAACAAAGAAACGGAAGATTCAAGATGAGGCGGGATCAATTTCTCCAACAAACAAGGAACATTTAAAAGGTATGGTGACTTCCCTTAAGTCACCTGAGAATCAATGAGCATACTCAGTTGGAACTGTCAAGGGCTGAGGAACACCTTGACAGTTCGACATCTTAAGGAAATAAGGAAAACCTTATTCCCTGACTATCTATTTCTCATGGAAACAAAAAACTCGCAAGAATATGTTTTAAAGGTTATGCATTGGCTAGGATATCAGAACTATTACATCATCAACCCAGTAGGTCTTAGCGGAGGACTTGCTATTTTATGGAAGTTTAAAGAAGATCTGAGGTTCTATATGCTAACATTATTGACACAAATTTAAGAGTCGGCATGCATAAGATTCATGTATCATTTATATATGGACACCTAACCCCATATCTTCGAGGAAGGGTTTGGAATAACCTCAAGAATATTAATAACTATAGGACAACAACATGGATACTGATTGGAGATTTCAATGAGATCCAGAGTAATGTGGAAAAATGCAGAGGTCCACCTAGACAACCCAGGTCTATGGAGAGTTTCAAACGTCTATTACTAGATTGTAACATGCAAGAATTCATAAGTTCAGGGCCACATTTTTCTTGGATGGGTGTTCGTAACAACCAATAGGTTCAAATTCGCCTGGACAAAGCTTATGGAAATGAACAACTCCGAAGAATCTTCCCAAAGACACATACAAAGTATATGGAATTACTGGGTTCAGACCACAGACCCATTCTCACTACTTTTGTAGCAGATGAATTCATTTTCCAAAAAAGGTTCTTCTTTGATAAACGTTGGATTCATCAGACAAATTTCTCCACATTAATCAACACATGTTGGACAGCAACTACAGGGAACAGAGACTGCTCACTCTCAGACCGTATGAATCAATGTAAGAAAGGGGTAATACAATGGTAAAAGGATAAATTTACAAACTCCACAATAGCTGTAGCTTTACTTCGCAGTCAATTGCAACAGGAAGTTACCAAGACAGCACCAAATCTTGGAAATATATCACAACTTAAACTAGAACTCACTTACCAGGTACACCGTGAAGAAAAATTCTGGAAACAAAAGTCCAGAGAAAAATGGATAAGAGACGGAGATGCAAACACAAGTTTTTTTCATAGTAAGGTAAACCAATAGAGACAACAAAATTCGATTTGTGGGTTACTTGATGAAGCAGGGAATATGCAGTACCTAGAAGGATCCAAAGGGAGTATTGCAGCAATATATTTCCACCAACTTTTCCAATCCTCTTCCCCACAAAACACTCACAATTTTACACAACACATACAACCGAAATTATTAACTAATATGAATGATGCTCTGTTGACACCAGTAACTCCACAGGATATCAGGGATGCAGTTTTCAGCATTAAATCAGACAGTGCTCCAGGACTTGATGGAATGACAGCTAGATTTTACCAGCAATACTAGTATATACTTTCCCCGAGTATTATACCAGAGATCCAAAGAGTTTTTGAAGCCAAGGCCTTTCCTACTGAATGGAACTACACAAATATCAGTCTCATACCAAAGATTAGAGAACCAAAATGAATGTGAGATTTTCGACTAATTAGTCTTTGCTTGATCATCTACAAGATCATATCAAAAATAATTACTCGGTGATTGAAACCGCTACTTGACCAGAATATCTCAGACACACAAGGAGCTTTTACTCCAGGTAAACTAATTAGCAACAATATACCCATTGCTCACGAGATCATGCATTCTATCACATTAGGTAACGGACGGCAGCGTAACTTCATGTTGGTCAAAACAAATATCTCAAAAGCATATGATAGGCTTGAATGGGATTTCATACGTACAGTTCTGATAAGACTAGGCTTTCATCAGGGATGGATTCAAATGATAATGTTTTGTATTACATCTGTCTCCTACACGGTACTAATCAATGGGCAAGCACACAGGTTAATACAACCTCGTAGAGGAATAAGGCAAGGCGATCCTATATCCCCATATATCTACATACTATGCACAGAAGCGCTCACCACCACACTGAATCGTTCAAATTCCTCAGGACTCCTCACTGCTATCCAATTTCATGAAGATGGACCAATAATTAAACATTTATTATATGCGGATGACAGTCTGTTCATTTGCCAAGCTACAGTCACTGAAGCCTTAACCCTTAGAGCTACGCTATACGACTACTCAGTCGCCTTAGGACAGTTCATCAATTATGAAAAATCCACTATTTCTTTTGGATCCACTAGACCTGAGATCACTACACAGATTCGTCACATCCTAAACATTTTCTCAACCCAGGGCATGGATAAATATCTTGGCATACCTGATCCCACCAAACAGAAAAAAGGAAATATTCCAATTTATTACAGAGGGTCTATCCAAAAGGACGAAGAATTGGTTTAACAAAACATTGTCCAGCGGTGGAAAAAAAATACTAAAAAAAGATAGTGGCAATGGCTCTATCTATTTACACGATGTCCTGCTTCAAACAAACAAAAGCTCAATGCCACGAGTTACCAAGTCTTATGAGGAACTACTGGTGGAATAATGCACAAGGACAAAAGAAGATACCATGGATAACATGGGAACAAATATGCTCAAGGAAAGAAGACGGTGGACTTGACTTTAGACATTTTGAACAATTTAACCAGGCTTTACTAGCTAAGCAAGCATGGCGACTGCTACACAATCCCAACTCTCTTTTCGCTCGAACCTATAAATCCATATATTATCAAGACTCTAGCTTCCTAGAAAGCAACTGTGGAACAAAACCATCCTATGATTGGAGGAGCATTCAACATGGTAAATGGCTCCTAAAACAATGATTGATCAGACAAATTGGTAATGGGCACAACACATATGTTTGGCTAGATAAATGGATAATGGACGTAAAACCAAGAATACCACTTAGTCGATTCTTGATTTACAATGTAAACCTCAAAGTATCTGACCTACTCCATACAAATGGTTGGAACATTACAACACTTCTCTCAACATTTCATCCGTGTGATATCCCCAAAATCACTTCTATACAAGTGACATCTGAACTAGAAGATAAATGGATATGGAGCTTCAACAATTCAGGTAAATACACAGTAAAAAGTGGTTATTGGCTACACAGTCATATAAACAATACGGGAAGTTTTCATCCAATCAGGAGATTTTCACAGACCACATGGCTCAAACAACAAATCTGGAAGCTAAGTACTCCCAAAAAAATAAAAATTTTCATGTGGAAGGTCTTATCTAATGCTCTAGCTGTCAACTCTTTACTAGCACATTGATCAATAATTCCATCAGGAATTTGTAAAATTTGTGAGACACATCTGGAAACCATCAACCACATGTTATTTCATTGTCACCCGGCAAAAAAATATGGAGATTATCCTATTTTCCAATGCCACAACAAAGCTTCCATAACTCTTCATTAAACATCAATTTTGGACACTTGATCAAATTTAGCAGGAACCGACGGATACTAAAAAAAATTCGTCTTGCTTTCCCCTGGATACTCTGGGAAATTTGGAAAAACAGGAACACAACAATCTTTCAAGAGTCCCGAAACAACATCTCTTTTTTAGCCAAATATTGTTTAAATGAGGTTAGAATGTGGCATCAACTACGGAAGGATCAAAACAAGCAACACCTCACAGCTCTATCAAGCCAAACGGAGATCTCATCCACTGCCAACCTCGACACTAGATATGTACTCTGATGGGCCACTCACTGGAATAAGAATTTAGAATTACATGGGAGCGCATGGATTATCAAAGACACTAACGACTACAAATTTATGCACGCGACCCACGCTACAGGCTGTCAACACAAATTTTGAATTGCAACTCAATGGACTACACTGGGTTTTACAATGTCTCCATGATCTACACATTGACTCGGTCACAATCAATTTACAAAACCAGGACCTTCTTCAGGCTCTTTCCGTTCCGGATCAATGGCCACTTCACATCCACAAGCTCCATAAAATTAAAGAGTTACAACATCAAATAAAGCATTGCCAGTTTAATCTTGACAGGACTCAACACATTTCTCTAACAAACCGGATTGCTCGTAGTGTGGTCCTTGAATCACGCTTCACAGACTATATCAGTACAGGCGTACCTAGATGGCTTGTGCCTTAAGTTTCATTGCTTATTACCCAAGTAAGCCTCTTTCCACCTATTTCTATATCCACTCATGTATATCTTCCCACTTACTTAACTATCAACCAGCCAAATTTGATTTACTTAACTCTTCCATCTTCTTCTTCCTTATCTTTTGATACACCAAACCTATAATCTTCTATCTATAAACACTTATTCTAATTATTTTAGATCATATACAAACTTGACCACATCCACAACAACTCCTTATCATTCTACATTCTCTCAAATTTCATTAAATAGGAGCATTCAATCCGATGGTTTAAACAATTAATATAACCATTCTCTAAGCCCCAATGATTAGCCATTTAACTCACCTTCTTCAAGCCCAATGATTAAGAATTTAATCTCCACTATTTTGGGTCACAACTCATTTGTTTTCATGAACCTCTCTCTCTGAATTCTTCTCACACACTCAACCATTCCGCTCTTTTCACTCACGCCTCTCCCCCTCAACATGCATATGATCAACTCCACCTATTCATCTCTCGTATGTGTCAAAAGCTCAAGGAAAGTAATGATTATGTCTTGATTACTACAACACACACGCCTCCCTTCTTCTACACGTGGTCACACTTTGGCAATACACCATTCAGAGAGGAGCAAACTCAATCGCACCTAAGGATCTCATCTACGTGAAGGCGGCGCTACCCTCTCCATGCTCAACATGCACAGCTTCAGTTCTCGTGAAGGTGAGAAACTATCACGACAACGATACTTGGCAAAGAGAAATGATTATGTCAACAAGCAAGCTCAGCTCATATAGTGATCACATCTCTGCAACACAAAATCCCTACTTTTCCAACTCTCAATTTTCTCTTCTCCTCTCATGGCGGAAAACTTTTGGATAACGGCTTCATAGTTTCATATGGGACGAAGCGATGACGCTATCTACCTTCCAAACTACTCCTACTGCAACGCTTTAGAGCTAAGCCGGCGAAATCTTGTCGCCAAAACAATCAATCCGGCCATGCAAAATCTTCTTGAAATGGCAACACAACTTCCAAAACAATGGAGGATGGAAACAAGTGTCATGGGAGGATTATAGAGCGAAGTTATGTTCAGTTCTCTTTTTTATGATTTAGATCTCATCTCTATTCTCCACCGTCAACCGATCACTTTCAATGGTTGGCTAGTGCTCTTGCAATGGTGGGAAGCATATCCTCCTCCGGATTTCCTCACCAGGGTTTCTATTTGGGTCCAAATCAATGACCTGCCTCTTCATTACTCTACTCCAATGACTACGCGTCTCATAGCACAAACACTAGGAGAAGTGCTTGAATTCGATGTACAAAACTACTCACTAACACGAGCGGGCTTAATCAGAGCATGTATCAACATCAATGCTTACGACCGTCTCAAGTTCTATAAACCAATCCGCATACAAAATAGAGAAAGAGCTCAAGTGTTCTTCCAATATGAGGCGCTTACGAACTTTTGCATCACATGTCAAAAGCTCACACATGAAGCTTTGGTATGTACTTACATACCTACTATCTCTGGTTTTCTAGCACACTCGCCGCCAAGCTCCCAAACTCAATAAGAATATGCAACTCCACTATCTCATCATGAAGTGGAGGACATAAAAGGCATTAGTGAATTCACACGTGTTATCACATCTGAGGATCAGGTACAATCCATCTCACACCGCACGGTTGGTCATGCTACTCTCTCTGAGACTATACGATCTATTATTGCACAAAACGATCATCTTGATAACTACTCAGCCACTTTCGAGCCCAATTTAGCAACGTCTATGTCACAACAAGAAGTTGAGGTCTTCATCAACAGAGAGACTAAACGGAAGCGTTACCCGGACAATGAGGAGGCTACCACAAGCAAAGCACCGAGATCATTTTGAATCATTCACCACTTCAATGGTTACGTAGCGGTCAAGCTTTACTCAAAACCTAGTTGATCCTTTCTTAAGGATTAAGTTTCTAAAACCTATCTTTTGTTTAATCAAATTAGTATAGCTTATTATCTCAAACTTTTGTTCTAATCTATTTTGGACAGTTTCTATTTGGTTGGTTTTATGGTTTTATCGGTTTCTATTAAATTTTTGATATGTAATCTCTCTATTATTGGAATATAATCAGGTGTTAAGGAAAAAAAAACATAAATAAATTGTGTTTATGATCCATTAGTAAATTATATATATAAGCTGAGTAAGTTTCTCTCAAGTTGACACATCAGCTTTTTGGAGCTCTCTAGAGCTGACACATCAGCTTAATACTTTAATCATAACCACCAATCAAATTCTTTATTTCATACACATCATCAAATTTTTATTTCTCAACCTCACACATCATCAATCATTCAATCATTTCATAGAGCAAAATTAAAAATTACTTTACAAAACCTGTATAATATGAATCAAAAATCATTTTACACATCAGCTTAATATGAATCATACAAAACAGTGGTCTCATCATTTCATTATCGGGATATGTTCACCAAAAGAAGAAAAGAAGATTATAAGAATCAAAGCATTAACCAAAAAAAAAAGATTCTAAGAATCAATGCATTAAATGAAAATCGATAATGAATATGACTCTCTCAATAAATTAAAAAGAGGACTTAAAAAACAAATTAGAGAGATTAAAAACCTAAAAGATCGCAATAGAAAAAGATGGAGACACCACTGTCGTTTAATCTTCTTTTACCTAACCTTCTCGTATTTGTTTCGGTTTAATAGTTTAGTTTGTGGGATGATTATTTCATTTGGTTAGGAAGACATCTTTTCCTACCTCTATTCAACTGATTTTTTCTTTCATTTTATTTATTGCATCTTTTACAATCATTGATTTTGTAAATGGTAAATTATGTTTATATATTTTACCAAACATATAAGTAGAAGGGACGAAATTGATTTCAAGAACATTATTGTTTTCTCAAATTATGGCAAAAGAAAATAGATCTAATGAATCATTAGATTGAGAAAGTAAGTATGAAAATATGAAATTTTGTTCTAAGAATAAAATTATATATTATACATAAATATTTAGGTTGTATATATTTATTTATATACTCAATATTTAAAAATCAAACCAATTAAATTAAATTAAATTGAATGCTTATATTCATGTAGTAAATAAGTTCTAGAAATTCTAATTTGAATACTCTTATCATATAACTATCACCTTTCTATTGAGTTATTAGCTGGTTTTATCTGTGTTTGACTCTCAGAATCAATTTAATAACTAACTTTTTTTAAAAATTAAATATGATATAAATAGTTTATAAAAAAGAAAAATGCCACAAAAAACATCTAGATTCAAAAACACGACAAAATAAGCATCTAAAATAAAAATATTATTTTAAGCATAGTATTTATGTTGATCGTGCCATTTCAAGTCTACTGTTAATTGCATTGTAACGGAGTTAAACTTCCGTTAAGGGGAGTCGTTATGTAAAATGACATAGTTTTGAAACTAAAATATCAAAGATTAAAAATAGAAAAAATGCCATAAAAAGCCTCTAAATTCAAAAACATGTCAAAATAAGCACCCACTTTAAAATTATCGTTTTGTGCATAGTCTTTATGTTGAACAGGCTACTAAAATCCTAAAAAAACTTAAAACAACATTCGGTTTTCTGTTTGGATCTATTTAGATTTGATTAATTTGGTATATAAATTTGTCTTTAAGGTTTCGATCCCTCCACACTATGATATATTAAAAGGAATTTTAGAGGGAGTTTCAGCTATGGATCGTGGGTTGTCAATCTATTCCGTGATAAAAAAAATTCACAAGATTCTACATTCAGGAGAATTAAGTCTTTACCATTTAATTTTAAGTAATTTTGCTAGATGCCACATAAAAATAAAAATAAATAATTAACTATGTGTAATTGTATACATTTATTGTTATATTTTACTTATTTTGGTTCGTAATCGGTTTAACTCAAGTTTGACTTTTTTGGGTATATAAATCTAGAATCAGGGGTTTAATTCACTACAAGGAGTAAGATCGAATGGAATTCTAGGGCAGACTTTGGCTATGAAATAGATTTTGTCAATTCAATTATTGAATTTTTTTGTCAGATTCCACATGCATTAGAATTTAGCTGGTACCAATTGATTTAAAATAATTATGTAAGTTTTTGCATAAAAAATTATGTCTGATTCCACATTTAACATAATACCATAGTTATTATTTACACTTTATATAACGAATGATTTAATGAAAATATAAAAGGGGAAAAAATTTATGATTTACTTACTTTGATATCAATGTATCTATTGGTTTTTAGAAATAATTATCCAGAATGCATTTTTTCAAAACTTTCTATGAAATGACATCTTTTTGCAGCCACCTCCAGAATGCCTTCTTTTCAAAACTATTTGTATGAAACGCCCTCTATTAATTAAAGACATGGACAATGTGTTCAATTTAATTAAACACATGGACAACGCGTTCACTTTTAATTAAAGACATGTACATAAGTTCAAATTGTGCCTTGTTTATTTATGTAAATTTAAAGACATGGACAACACTCACTTTTAATTAAATACATGTACATAAGTCCAAATTGTGCCCTGTTTGTTCATTTAAATGTAAAGACATGAAAAAAATCTGTAGAACGAGGATACAAAGACATGAATAAGAAAACATCAGCATGAGACATGTACATGTGATGACATAAAGAATACATTTTGGAGGAGGTTGCAAAAAAGGGTATTTCATATAATTAGTTACTTAAAGAAGGCATTTGAGATGAAATTTCCTTTTTTATCTACATGGCATTAATGCAGTATCTGATCTAAATAGATCCAAATGGAGAACCGAATGTTGTTTTAAGTTTTTTTAGGTCTTTAGTAGTCTGGTCAACGTAAAGACTATGTTTAAAACGACAATTTTAAAGTAGGTGTTTATTTTGACATATTTTTGAATTTAGAGACTTTTTATGGCATTTTTCTCGGTCTAAATCTTCAATTTTTTTATTTTGAAAGGATGTCGTTTTATATAACGACTCTTTTTAACGGAAGTTTAACTCTGTTACAATGCAATTGACGGCACGCTTTAATTGATAGATAAATGTAAAGACTATGCTCAAAATGACATTTTTATTTTAGATACTTATTTTGTCGCGTTTTTGAATCTAGATGCCTTTTATGACATTTTTCCCGTTTATAAAATAGCTCTAAAATGAGATAAATAAATGGGAGATTTTCAAAAATACCCCTATTGGCATTACCATTTTCAAAACCTACTTTTTCCTTTGAAAATTGGGAGAGAGAAATAGTCATCAGGGAGTATGTTTTGAAAAATGACATTTTGAAAGAGGCATTTTTAGTAATTTTTCTAAATAAACGTATTTACAATATTATCCCGCGCATCGCACGGATACATAACTAATAATATTAATAAAAGACCCAAACATAGAATCGATAATTTCATAAGTAAATAATTACAATTAAAGTCATATCTAAACAACCATATTCATGATTAAATACTTACAAATAAAAAGACACACATCTGTAAATTCCTTTTTGAATCATTTATTATTTTAAAGAGATGAATTTTGTAAAAAAATTTAAATTCATAAAACTCAAAATTAAATCGAAAAGTAAATTTCAAATTCTAAAAGAGATATAAATTGATTTTATAAAGTGTGATCATATGAAAAGATACAATCAAAAGACACCACGTTCAATTAAAATTTTTGTAAATAATATTAATAAAAGATACAACCATAGAAATTATAAATAACACTGGACGATTTTATTCATTGCACACTTGAGTATTTAAAGACATATATACCGAGACTTGAAGATGAAAAAGTTTAAACATGGTTCATGAAATAAAAACGTAACTGATGCATTATATTAACATAAATAAAGATAAGTAAATAAAGTCCATGAATGAAGAGACTCCAACAGACATGACCCTTCAAGCAGATCGTCTATATATCTAGTAGCTGAACCACACAACTTCGGTCTTTGAGAGGAAGTGGCAGATCGGGACCATCCCTGGCTTAACCTTAAGTAATTTAAGGGCCAAGTGGTTAGGGTTCCAAGCTGAGGTGTCCTTGTGGCATACTGCAATTGCTTTAGCTCGCATTCCATTCTCTCCTTCGAGTGGAACAGCGTAGACACTTGTCATCATCAGCTTGTGGCAGTAGAAGACAGCAAATGGGTACGTTTGCTTGTGACAAACCACAGAGTTACCGTCAGACAATTTTCTTACTCCAGCCCCTGCGATCTTGTACTTCTGCATAGGTGCGTTCTTCTTACTCACCTGTTGTAACCAAAGTTATACCGATCAACCAAAATATTAGACATCACACATATATAGATCCAGTGGTCCTACACTAATCCAAACTGCGATGTAGTTTTTATTTCCAGAACTGTATTTGTTGATTTCCGTTACAAATTCTAGATAGTTTTTTTTAAAATTTAGTCGACTGGTACTCCATCTCTTTTTGTCATGTTTCTGTTCCGAATTCAGTACAGTTTGGGACTGAAATGTTTTCTTGTAGTGAAAATTGGATTGTTATTTATTATTTAATAATAAGAAAAAGTAGATGTAATCATGTTCTAAATATAATATTTAGCTACATAATTAGTTATAGATATGATTATCAGATTATACATGTTTGTTTCCAAATTTAGTACATAACCAAACCGACACAATTAATGAAAGAAAATTATAGATGTAACTAGGTCTGAACATAGTAACCGGAACTGAAAAACCAAAACAAACCGATTTGAAAATTTTGGTTCTAAAAAAACTGTTTGATTTTAATTTTTATGTAACTTTGGTTCTTCTGTTTAGTTTGGTTTTGGTCTCTAAAAAGAACCGTTCACTTCTAATCTTTTGGTAACTTTGATTCTTCGTTCGGTTTGATTCGGTTCCAAAAACCAAAAGTTTCTAAAATATGAAATAAAACTAGTTAGTACTAAAATACTTGGGTTATTTTTGGTTACATCTAATCATAGTTTTTTTGGTATTTGGTTACTTTTGGTTACTTTCTAAAAGGTAACCATTAGGAACCGAAGGAATATTATTTTGAGATTCAATCGGTTCCATTTTTTAGAACCAGAACCGAACCGAATCTTGACATGTACCCATTGGTTACCATTTTTCTAAAACCAAAAGAACCGAACCAAAATTTAATAAGTACCCATTAATTACCGTATTTTTAGAACTGAAAACTGAAAGAACAGAACCGAATCGAACCTGAAATCCGAATATCCAGGGCTAGATGTAACCATGTTGCATAATAATAATAACTAGAATTATACCGGCTCTATAATACGGGATTTGATTGTTTTCTAAACCATCTTTATTTAGCTTGTTAGACCCGTATTGATAATTTAGAATAGATGTTATTTTAGAGGCCCGAAACCAAAAACAAAATCAATCCAAATTAGATGACCCAAATCCGATAAAATACTCAAATGAGTCCTTAATATATGTATCCAAAAAGTCGAATATGGACCCTATCAAAAACAAAATTTTAGCTTTTTATAGTTTTTCTATTTTCTTTGTAATTGTGAATATTTATATAAAAAATACATGAACCAAAACTTGATCTATACCAAACCAAAAATACTTGAACCGGAACTTGATCTATACCAAACCAAAACATATCCTAAATTGATTTGGCTTTCGATTTTTGAGAAATTTTTGATTTGGGTTTTCCGTCGAAGTTCAATCGGCTTAGTCAATTTAAAGTTGAGAGTTTAATTAGAAGTCAACGAAAACTTTGAGGTGTAATAAATCATTTCCAGAGTTCAGGGTTCAATTTAACTTTTTTGGTAAGTTTTATATTATATTGAAATTTTTCCCAGTAAATATCTCTAAAATCCTAGCTGTCTTGAGAGAAAATCTCAACGTCCAGGTAACCATAGCCGTCGTTGTAGGTAGAGATCAAACCCTTGATTCAATTTGCCCTCTAAATTTATTTATCATGGTGTATCCTACATCATCGTCACTTTTCCACTGTTGCCTTTCTCATCTTTCCATATGTTGCCACTCTATCAAGAGATCTTTTCTAGATCTCCCTATCCTTGTGTATGATACCCGCTATCAGAGCTAAGTTAATCAATTTTTACCACTTGATCAAATCCAAATAGCCCACCAAGGTAACCATGCATCTTCTGATTGGATTGCCTTTGTTATGGTTTGTGTCTATCCGGACAACCAAACTTCCATCCGCTTGCAAAGGCAGATTGAGATCATGAACATTGGGGTCCAAGTCGTTGTGGCTAGCTGCTCTGTGTACAATCCACCGATCCTTAAAGTGAGTTGTACACCACACACACTCAAAACTGTTACCCTCACAACTGTTGCAACTACACCAATTATACGTAAGCTGCATGTGTATGACCTGTAGTGTCCCATTTGTTGAGTCTCTTAACGATGGACGCTTCTACACCAAGAGTAAGTGCCCATATTTCACTTTATCTTTTCTGTTTAGTAGGC
Source organism: Lepidium aucheri (assembly GCA_900406435.1). Lineage (NCBI taxonomy): Eukaryota > Viridiplantae > Streptophyta > Magnoliopsida > Brassicales > Brassicaceae > Lepidium > Lepidium aucheri. The sequence continues at coordinate 20,163 of OVBA01005132.1, forward strand.
CCGAGTTTGATGAAAACCCTAGGAGAACTGTGCATAATGAGCACATGATGAGACTTGTGGAGGACAAACGAGTTTACAATAGTGACGAAAAACCAGGAGAGAATTGTGACAGCCTGCCAAGTGCTATGGACAATGAAGCCCTGGTACGCCCTAATGCCCTCATGCGTGAAGCGTGCTATTCCAAAAGATTAAAGTCTCTCATGTGTACAATCGAAGAAGCTCCAATCGTAAACAACAAAAATGAGCTTCCTCTTGGTTTGAGTGAACACCAACCCAACAGGCTCCAAACCTTAAAGGAAAACTATGGAGTCAGGTCCCGTGGTTCGAATGAGAACCCCATGCTGCCATTCATCATGCAGTCGAGTGCAAAGATCACATTGAACAAAGCCATTAAGGAGATGAAGGTGGATATAATGACCCAATGAGGGTTAAGGACCAAAAAGAAATAGGTTGGAGACTAGTGATAGACAATGTTTTTATCGGTTTTTAACCCTTATTTTCCATGGTTTTATTGAGTCAAAGTATATGTTTTAGAGTCTTTTAGTCTGTTTTAGAGTCTTTTCAGGTCATAGATCACATTTGGAGAAGATGAGCTATTTGGAGTGAAACGAGCATATGTAGATGCAGAATCATGCAGAAGCGTCACAAGTTTGGATTCTTTTTAAAGCCTTCCCACCGTTGGATCGAGCTGAAACTTGGAGACAAGATAGCCACGTGAGTTAGATTTTATTTGGAGGTGATCTGAGGAAAAATG
>OVBA01005133.1:0-20915 GCA_900406435.1 Lepidium aucheri
ATGATTATGTTTCCCATAAGTTTTATATATGGACATGGACAAATGACTATAATTTCCCATAAGTTTTATAATACATTTTTCCATAAGTTTCATAATACATTTGTCTTGCACTAGTTTTTCATACGTTTGTCTACGTCCACGGATATAGTAAAGGCTATTGTCGTTAGTGCACTGTTTCTTACCTTATATGTCCATGTCCATATAAGGGACTCACTGTTGATATAGACATAATAAGAGGTATACTCTGTCCATCGGGTTATTGTCAGCATTGTTAATTATTATTTTTATCTATAAACAAAATGACATAAAATAATATATAAAAATAATGAGAGAAAGGAATATAATTGATGTGATAGCTAGTGAGAAAAAATAAAGCAAATAGGACAAAAGAAATAAGAAAATCTGACAAAGAGAAAATAGTCTTTTGACATGAAAGAGAAAGAGAAGATAAAGTATTTTAGACAATATGTCAAAACGAGAGCATTTTACACAATTTCGAACACTTCCAATGCATTTTTAGATCAATTTCCCTAAATACAAATCCATAATTTTAAAAAAAATTAATTAATTGTTTTTTTAATACTTAGATCGTTGGTTTGTTATTTATTTTTTGGGTCAAAGGTTACTTTATATATAGTTGAGTTGACCATAAAAATAAATAAATAAAAATTTAAAAAACATAGTAGGGCTAAACGACGCCGGATTAAGTGTGCGAGAGGGACTAAAAGTTAAAAGTCTCACAACCTGGGATCGTCTTTCTTCTCGTGTCGACTCGCCCCGAGTCGACTCGTATAAACTCGGTCCGTTTCTTCCACTCTCTTTCCCTACTACTTTTTTTTTCTTAATATTTTTGTTTTTTTTTTGCAATTTCACCATCTTCTTCGTCCTACTGCGCCCTAAGTCTCTGTGGCTTTACCCTTTTTCGTCATTTCACATAACCCTCACTAATCCGACGGCTCTGCTTCCGTCCACGTCAGCTTCGTCTTCTTCAACCCTCTCTCTCTCCGTCACCGTCTTCTCCTCCTTCTTTAGTTTATCGCGTTATTTATACGGTTTCTTCTCTAGGGTTTCCTCCACATTGATCTCCCTTTTCGTTTTCTTATCTCCAGTATCTGTTCAATATTGCTGAGGCTTCCTTCTGGAGAAAAATTTGAGGTACTTTGATCATAATTCATCCACATATTTTAATTTAATTAAATTGCTACTGTAGAGTTTACAATTTTTGTATTGTTTTCTTTCTTTTTTTTTTCCGATTTTCTGAGTTTTTTTCTTCTGCGTTTGTGTTAGGGTTCAGAATCACACTCTCGATTGGAGAACTGACTCTTTTGAGTGAAATTAGGGTTTTTTGTATGCGGGGATGGCGATCGAGAAGAGTAACGTCAAGCTTTCTAGGTTTGATCTAGAGTACTCTCAAGGTAGTGGTGAATCTATGTCGAGTTATGAAGGAGAGCTTGTTCAACGTAAAAACTCAGCCGCTTTTAATGTTGATTCTGAGGATGAAGATGATGATTTTGATGAAAATGATTCTGGAGCAGGCTCGGATGATTTTGATTTGCTTGAATTGGCGGAAACTGGTGCTGAGTTTTGTCAAGTTGGGAACGTTACGTGTAGCATTCCTTTTGGGTTGTATGATCTCTCTAGTCTTGAAGACATACTGTCTGTTGATGTTTGGAACGAGTGTCTCACTGAGGAAGAGAGGCTTAGTCTCTCAAGCCATCTGCCTGACATGGATCAGCTCACGTTTATGCGTACTTTGAAAGACCTTTTTGATGGTCGTAATTTCCACTTTGGCAGTCCTATTAAGAACCTGTTTGACATGCTGAAGGGTGGACAGTGTGAACCGAGGAATACGCTTTATCTGGAGGGGCGTAATTTTTTTCTAAGAACTAAACATTATCATACGCTGAGGAAGTATCATAATGACATGGTCGTGAATCTTTGTCAGACAAGGGATGCTTGGGCAAGTTGTAAAGGGTATAGCATCGATGAGAAGCTTCGTGTCCTGAATATTGTGAAAAGCCAAAAGACTCTGATGCGCGAGAAAAAGGATGATTTTGAGGAGGATTCATCGGAGAAGGAAGAACCTTTTGATGGGCCGTGGAGCAGAAAGGGAAAAGATAGGAAGTCCGCGCCAAACAAAATGGCTCGTCATTCTGGTTATGGTGTTACTTCAGGCTTGGAATTTTCTAGCCGGCGGCAGCTGACGGCTGTCAAACAAGATAGATATGGAAAACCAAAGTCGAAACCGAAACTACCATTCACTGAAATGTTTGTTGGGCCGTATGCTTCAGGTTATAATGGTTTAGGTACGAATTCTGCATATAACCCCTCTTCTCACGTTAGGCGGAAATATGGTTCAGGTTTGGTTCTTGGGTCAGAAGATAATATTGATGATGACCAACATGATCCTCTCTTTGGGATGGGTTCTCGACGAGACCGGGATGTTGTTTTCATAGAAAAACCAGGATTCTCAAGGCATGGAAAGAAACACAAATTTTCAAGAGATGGCGACCCAATTTCGGAACATTGCATGGGTCCACCATATTCATCAAGGCAGTCACACAGCATATTTGAAAATTCAAGTAAATACGCAAATAATCAGCCTCGTGCATTTGCAGAACAGATGAAGCCTGTGAAAGGTAGTCTGGCAGACCTTCGCAGTGACTTATATAGGCATGGGAAATATCATAGAGATGGCTTTTCTGTTGATCCTAGATATATATCTGATGACTTGAATAGTAAAAGCAAAAAAATGAAGTCTGCGAGGGAGTCACCTGATACTAGTTTGAGATCATATAGAGCTTCTATGCAACAAATGAACGAGAGGTTCTTAAATTCTGATTTTGGCGAGAACCAAGTGCAGGAAAAGATTAGGGTGAATGTGGCACCAAATGCGAGGTCTGGTATTGTGGCATTCAGAGATAGCAGAATGCTCATGGGAAATGATGATACAGAGTCGGATTCATCTGAGGGCTATGATGATGAAGAGGCGAGAAATCGCTTAATGCGGAGAAAATCATCTGTCTATGTTGATGGGCTGAATAATTCTCATTTTCCAATTCTCAAACCTGGGCAAGATAGTAAAAATAGCAAATCCAGAAAGAAAGATATGCAGGAGAACGAATTGCTTAATGGACGGAGTACTTACTTCAAATATTTAGGTGCACCTGGAGAACACATCTATGGGACAGGGACAGAGAAGCATTCTTACAAGGCAAAACAGAAGGGTAAGATGCGTGACAGGAGTCCCTTATTTTCCTCTCGAGAATTTGAAGATGGCCCTATAAGCTTGAGTGAGTTGAAGGACAGAAGCAACAGGAAGGAGTTTTTTAGGTCAAACAATATTAGCCAGACAAGAGAGCAAATGATTGATAGAACACCCTTTCAGAGATCATCTGCAAAAGCACATTTGTCTGGGAGAAAAAGAGGCTTCGATGAAGATGATGCATCACCTGAGATGAGAACGTTGGTTAATGATAGAGCCCGGGGTCGGCTTAGTAGGAAATATCAGGTTTCTGATGGTGATGGTAATAGCGGTGATGAAAATTTAGAAGACAGGCTGTTGGTTACTTGCAGTGCTGTGTCGAAAAAGAGGAAGGGTAGAGAGTCTTTGATGGACATGGAGAGGAGGGAGGATAATGGTGATATGCAGCTAAATCCTGACGTCCAACTGCCAGTTGATGATATAGTTGTCTCAAAGAGGAAGGGAAAAAAGAAAATGGAGGCTGATGTTGATATGCTCGATGTGGAAACCTTTGAAATACCAAAAGCAGGAAAAGGTGCTAGTGAAGCAGAGGTGGAAACCAAGCCGCAGAAGAAGCCATTTGTGTTGATCACACCGACAGTTCATACTGGCTTTTCTTTTTCCATTATACATCTTCTGTCAGCAGTACGTATGGCAATGATAAGTTTGCGGCCTGAAGATTCATTAGATGTTAGCAAACCTATGGCTGTGGGGAACGCAGAACAAGAAGCAGGAGAAAATGGTGTTCCCATGTCCAAGGATGCAGAGGATAACAAGTCGCCACAGCAGGGAAATGGAAACTTGCCATCCCTTACTATCCAGGAGATTGTAAGCTGCGTGAAGTCAAACCCGGGAGATCCTTGCATCCTCGAGACACAGGAGCCGCTTCAGGATTTGATTAGAGGGGTTCTGAAAAATTTCTCCTCGAAAACCTCACCTTTAGGGGCAAAGGGTTGGAAACCACTTGTAACATATGAGAAGTCCACGAAATGCTGGTCTTGGATTGGCCCTGTTCTCCGTCCTTCTGATCAAGAGACTGTTGAAGAGGTAACATCGCCTGAAGCATGGGGCCTTCCACACAAGATGCTTGTCAAGTTGGTTGATTCATTTGCAAATTGGCTGAAAAATGGCCAGGAAACTCTTCAGCAAATAGGAAGTCTTCCCGAGCCACCATTGTCGCTTATGCAGTGTAACCTTGACGAGAAAGAGAGGTTCAAGGATCTGAGAGCCCAAAAGAGTCTTAACACGATAACCCAGAGTTCCGAAGAAGCTAGAGCTTATTTTCGCAAAGAGGAATTTCTGAGGTATTCGATTCCGGACAGAGCCTTTGTGTACACAGCTGCTGATGGTAAGAAGTCAATTGTTGCTCCGCTGAGAAGAGGCGGAGGGAAGCCAACCTCGAAAGCGCGGGATCATTTCATGTTAAAACGCGAAAGACCGCCACATGTCACAATTTTATGTCTTGTGAGAGATGCTGCCGCCAGATTACCTGGTAGTATTGGGACAAGAGCTGATGTATGTACCTTAATAAGAGACTCTCAGTATATCGTGGAGGATGTGACCGACGCACAAGTAAATCAAGTCGTGAGTGGCGCCTTGGATCGTCTGCACTATGAGCGGGACCCGTGTGTGCAATTCGATTCAGAGAGGAAACTGTGGGTATATTTACACAGAGACAGAGAAGAAGAAGATTTTGAGGATGATGGTACTTCATCCACAAAGAAATGGAAGAGGCCTAAGAAGGAAGCTGCAGAGCAGACAGAGGAACAAGAACCTGTTACTGTAGCATACCATGGGAATGAAGAACAAACTGAAACGGAGATGGGTTCAGACCCGAAGACTGCTGAGGCCACTTGTTTGGACGGGGATCAAGGTGCAGCAGACCAACTGTGTAATGAGACCGAACAAACTGCAGAGGAGCAAGATGGTGAGAACACTGCTCCTGGTAATGAGTCAACGATGTGGGAGCCTGATCCTGCTGTTGTTTCTTCTAATCCGGTTGAGGATAACACATTCATGTGCCAAGAGAACTCAGCAGATGATGATTTTGACAATGAAACATGAGTGTGGTGAAACTCATTGCAACTAGGTAGGTTTCAAGCATACTCTTTCATATTCAGGTTTTATTGGTCAAATCCTCATAATCAAAGGTCAATAGGTTCATTAGTCCTAACTCGAAGTTCATTCTCGTTTTCTGATGTTGAGCTTTTGAGACCACTCCTGATAACAAAGATTTTGATTTCTTTTTTTCAGGTAAAAAGGCCAAATGTAGTAGTTTAACAGAAAGAGAAGCTATGGATTTGTATAAAGACATATTTGTTTTGGTCTCAATAGATATCAATAGAGTGAGATCACATCACAGGCTCTTTGGTTGAAATGAAAGGTTGTTTTTTTTCTTCATATTGTTCTCATTCCATCCATTCTTTATTTTTAGAAAGTTAATGGTGTTATATAATGATTATTGTGGAGTAGCAATAGTAAAACTAAGTGATTTTACCCTCACAATCAAAGCATGTGTAAAATCATTTGTTCGGATTTGTTTCTCCTTCGCAAACATCACACCTGTAATTCTTCTTTTCATTGTAGTGTAAAAGATGTTTGTAGCCATCATGAGCAGACGTCAGAAGGATGATTCATTTTCAATGATAGATTCTCACATTCGACATGAACGTGAACATAACATTTAAGAGTTGCCAAAAGATATGTATCATCTAGCCGTACCTGCCAGGATTCACAAAAGGCTCTTCTTGATCGTTATTTGAAAAGATAATAAAAGCGGATACTCATTGACTCATGAGATTTTGAATGTGTAATAACAAGTGCTCATGGCGGTTTGTTTGCGCAAGCTTTATCAATGGTGTTACACTCACATACCACCCAAAGTATTTTTATGTCTAAAACAAAACAAACAAAATTTGAGCCCATTTAAAGTACAACTGTCAAGAAAGATCAGGCTTGTAATTGTGTACGAGAGATCATTCACTTTGTGTACTTTGCGACACATGACAATTCACTTTGGGTCTTCCTTAAGGTTTTAAAGGTTCCAAAGTGCATATCCTTAACTAATAATTACCTTAAAGAAAGAATGGAACAAAGGGTTACAAATTAGCAGTCAAAGTTCTTATCTCCGGAGATTTTATATTAAAATAAAATAAGTTTGATAAAAACAATGTTCAATATGGTTTTTAGATTAAAACAAGATAAGTTTGATGTGATAAGTTATATTAAAAGAAGATGCGTTATATCTTCAATTCTTTATCTTTATTAAAAATATTTAATTATAAATAAATCAATAAAAAAAAAAAAATTTTGTCAACGGTAATATCAATATGACCACAAAAGCCGGCTCATTAGCCAAATTCTTACATAAATCTTGTATGCGGTGGAAGATTCTGGTTTTACATGTGCGTCTGTCTTTAGTAGACTTACCACCAATCACTGGATTAAAGGCTACTTGCAAATCAATAAAGTTAATAAATTTATTTTTTAACTCATACTGGATCAAATCTTTAATAATTAATCGAAGTTTTGATATATTTCTAATAATTAGTGTCACTTTAATTTTATGGAATATATTAAAATATTACATCAAAAAATAAATTTTGATTTTTTTTTATGCTTTAAATTTTTGGAAATAGACATATATTACTAAATATATAAAAAAAAGTTATGTATATAGAATTTGTTCATATTACATATAAATATAGGTGTCATTTTAATATGAAAAAAAAAACTAAACTACTACATAATAATTTAATTGAAAATGAAGAACTAAGATTATAATTTAGTTGTGAGACATAACAATTGCTTCAATGTCTAGTGACTCTAGTCTTTTTATTGGGCTTTATCGAGGCGTCAAGCGGTCAATTTGAATTTCGATTCATTTCTGAAAAAAATATTTAGTTCTTCTTTTGTATCTTTTTCTGTTATTGTATTTGTTCGCGATGTTACCTTCAGTTTGGATTCTCTTCGTGATTTTGTGTAATCACTGATGATTTCGATTTTCGGATTCGGGATAGCTTATTTCTAGAATCTTTATCTTAACTGTTCTAGTCTAGTCTTTTCGGAAATTTCATATTTTAGTTTCCCTTTTTTAAGATTTACTCTCCAAAAAAAATTTCTCTTCTACGGTAATGTTTTCAAACTTGTATTTCACCTGGTTTTTAATATAAATTCAAACGACAAAATAGAAAAAGATGGTGGTGCTTCGAGTGAGTTAGCACTAAGGTATACGACTTTTTCTGTCTCTTGACTTGATGTCGTAGATTAAATTAACCTTTCTTTAATCCAAACTCAAAAAAGAATTCAAAGTCTACTGATGCAGAAGATAATAATTTCCTTTGGTTCCAACTTTCAACTAATAACCAATACAAATAAATAACCAATAAAGAATATCAAATAAAACTGACTTTTTTTGTGTAGGTTCCTCAACCAAAACTCCATGAAGAAACTGGTTTTTACGTATATAACAATACTCTCTGTACAGTGTACTACATAGTAACCTTCCCTTGCCTTCTGTAAAATCAATCCTCTTGATGTTTCAGTTAACAGCAGAAAGGGGAAATCTGGAATCCGACACAGCTGCATCGTAAAGAGAGGGAGCACGAATAAGGTTTTGTTGCTGCTGCTTTGCATCTCCATTAGTTTGCTTCAACAATCTCTCATCTCGAAACGCTCTCAGTAACTCCTCAGACGCTGGAGTCCTAAGTTCTTCGATGGACTCAATGCTTGGTATGTCTATTGGTCTTTTCTTCGGTGTTGAACACGACGGTTCATCAACCTGTTACATCAAAAACACATTTTCATTGTAAACAGATTCTTCAGACCAACTATATTTTCTCTTATTTATGTTGTCTTCTCGGTTTGTTTTGTGAGATTTGACATGTTGGAACTTACTACATATTCATCAAGAAGACATTTCCCTGCATTCTCTGTGATCTCTACGATCTTGTGATTGTGATCACTCTTGAGCTCTATCAAGTCCTCACAACATGGGATGATCATGGAGTTGACCTTCGCACATGCATTGTTATCGAGTTGCAATGAATCTGAAAATCAAGTAAAAGTTTCAGCGGCAATATGAAGAACCTTTTGAATCTGTAGATTCAAGTGAATTTTAGTTAGCTCTACTCACGATCAATGGAAGTAAGGAGGCTGCCATTTGCAGCATCAAAAACATCAATAGAGGATGATACAGCGGACGCAAATTGAGAGCGTAGGTTCTCATTGGCATCCATCCCACCTCTATGAAAAAAATTGAAGTGATAAGTGACTTGAAACAAATCAGATTCAATGAAAAAACAAAGAGAATTAGTTTTATCTATGCAGAGATCATACCGGACGATGGACTCGACAGAAGCCACGTTGTTTTGTTCTAGACTGACCAGTGATTCTTGAGCTTTCCTCCACTGATGTGCACTCATCTCGGCCTTCCCCAAGCTATAATTTTACCGTTTCGAAAGGTCAAGCAAATGCATGAGATAAGCTCGGCACTTGAGATGATATATGTTATCATGAAACTGTAAGAATTTAATGTATACCAGTTTAAGAGAACTCCTTGCATCGCTTTCTTCCCACTCTCAACCGCTGAGGTGTCCTCGTGATAGCACGATTCTGTTTTCTCCATGTGAAGGTTCCACTCAGCTTTAATGGAAGAAGTTGAATCTTGCATTGTTGACATCTCATGCTGTAAGACGGTCGTTCTAGTGGATGTGCTCTCCCGCAAATCGTGTACAGCTATTTGGACCTAAGACAACAATTGCGGAGTTACTAAAAAGTCTCAAATTAAATGCATTTCCTACATACTAACAGATGGAATTGCATTCGTACAAGATTTTTCTTCCTAGCATTAGAATTTGCCAAAAGTTCTGCTACTTTCTCTAGCAGTTGCCTCTCTTCATTCGCAGCACATTCCTACAAGACAGAGGAAACAGCATTATATCCTATGCAAGGAATGTCAGTTTATGCATGAGGTCAAGAAGCCAAGAATCAGAACCTCAAACTTGTTTTCAAATTCGCTCAATTTCTTGTGGTTAACTGTCTGTGCCTCTTCTACTATCCCAGTTAATTTTGTAGCATGCGTGTCTAAAGTCCTGAAGAATTCTACAGTTACTTTTGAAACTGACCTTGCAGTATCCACGGTTCGTGAGTGTGCCTGCACATAATAATACTTAAAGCGAAATGTCTGCGATTAATATTGTCATCATCATAAGGATCACCGAAGATTACCTTCCGCTGCTGCTGAGCAAATGAAATAAGCTTCTCTTCCTGTTTGTTTAGGCTACTTTGGAGATCTTGCAATAGAATATCAGCCTCGGAAGCAAAACCCTTGAAAACCTACAAGAGACAACAAAGGAAGCAGATTCACTCAGAACAGAGATAACAATGGGTATAGTGCTATGTCTAAAGTACTAGACTTACATTCTCAAGTTCATGGGAATGTTTTGAAATTTCCGAGTTCAGGCTACCAAATGTTGTTTGAGAATTTCCATCTAGCTTCACAGCTATGCTATCAAGAGCTTCGATGCCAGAACCATACACTGTCTTCAGTTTCCAAAGCCTTTCACGGAGTTCTTCGGTAGCCTATACAAGTAAACATCAGAATGAAGCCAAAACTGGTTAGTGAAAACAAAATGGCCATAGAGAAAGAAAACGAAATCTAGTGCAAATTATCTTTTCCCACCTCAGATTTTGTCGACACAAAGGACTCCATATCTTCCTCCATGTGTTTTAATTGGACCTCTTGTTGAGTTACAGAAGAAGCAACAGTCTTATGCAATAGATCAAGCTGTTGTGTGAGCTGTGACTGGAAGTTTTGGATGAGAAATCTGTTTCCGTCCTCAATTTTGTCCTTTCTTTCTGTATAACAACAGCATTTATGAACCAGGGAAAGTGAAGAGAAACTAAAACATTTGGTCTTTGAATCTCTTACCTATTTTGGAAAACAAGTTTGAAACATCTGATGCTGCACTTTCTAGTTCTGACCTCAACTGAAAGGCTTTCTCAACAAGTGATTTCTCTGAAAGTATCCCGATATTACTATCGTCAGAATATGTAAAGCACTTTTCTCCTCATGAGAAGGCTAGTAAAAAAATCAAGTACCTGACTTGAGGAGATTAGATATCACAAATTCCTTCTCTTTAATTGTTGCATTCGCCTGTCTGTATTTTTCTTCTAGATCAAACAATGAGTGCTCAGTTTCCTCAAGTTTTTTCTGATATTTGTACAGAGATACAGTTAGGTTTTTGCACATATTAATATATATATATAGCAATGGCTTCAGGGGGACTTCAAGGAATATACCTCAGTTTTCTCAAGCTTCTCACTCAACTGTGCAGTTAAAAGCTGTTGAGAATTGTATAGCTCTTGAAGGTCAATTACTTTCTGCAGAGCTAACACAGTTGTTACAGAAATACCATGTAAGGCACAAATGGGAAATGAAATCAAACGATGCCGATCCATACCTTATCCTTGGATTCTGATTGAAGTTCTAATCTTTCTATCTTTTCAGCCATTTCCTGTGATAAAAACACAAACGAATAGAGTTACTTTTTACAATTGGAACTGGAAACCAAGAAGGACAGATAAGAATTACTCAGTTCAGAGAAAACTTGAACCTTTTTCTCAGCCTCTTCTTGGAGATAGCGATCTTTTGGAATATAAATACCGTTTTTCTCTCTCGCAGCATATACCTCTAAGAAAATATATATATATAGGAAGATATTAATCAGATGCATATATGAACACAAAAACTAATAATCATTACAATGCCTTAAAGTCAGTACATAAAAATATCATACTCCTACCTTGCTTCAGTCGGTCAATCTCAGAGTACAGATCTTTCATGACAGCAGATTTCATCATCTTCTGGTTGATCTGAAATTAAGCAGAAGGTGTTTAGAGCAATTTTTGTACGCAAGAGTAGTATTGAAGAATGTGGTAAAACCCCACCTCTGGTTTGTTCTTGATATTCTTCGCGCGATGTGCATAATCCAAAGTGCTAAGAGTCTCTTCTAAACAATGGATGGAAGGTGAAATGGTAGCAATAACACATGTTTTCGTCTTTCCTCCTAATGAATCCCTCAAGAGCCTCGTCAATTTGCTATCTCTGGAATTTCAAAGCAATTTCTGAGTACCTTCTGAAGTCAAACTTAAACAAGATTAAAAACTATCAGTTGTACCTGTAAGGAATATGACCAGAGTGCTCAACAAGTGCATTAATGACACGGCCAAGAGTAAGCAAACTCTTGTTGATCTCTCCTGCTTCCCTGGCTCGTCCCTGCAACAACCGTTGTCAAATTACTTGGCACTACCTTCCATGATTGCCTTGAAGAAACTGACATCGGACATGATGACAATGAGATAAGTATACCTCTCGTGCACCAGAACGTGAGATATTCTCAGAACCAGCAAGGTCAACAAGATTTAGTTTCCCACATTTGATCATCTCTTCTCCCTCTGGAGTAATTTCCTTGATGTGAATAGTGATGGAAAATATGGAATGAGAGCGGCTACTTTGCTTGTTCAAAAGAGTTTCAGCTGTACGCCTTTTCGCAGAGCCTTTTTCCAAGATCTTGTATATTTCGTTTGCTGTACTCACTATCTCTTCTTCTAAGCCACGGACAAAGACACTTCCTTTCCCGTCTTCCATGAGAGCAATTGATTTCTTAGACTTCTCATCAACAAACTTTGTAGTCTCCTCTGGTGCTAAAAGATCTGAGATTTCCTCGTTATATAGTTCTAGGAAGGTGACTTTCATGTTATACTCAGCCCCCTGTGCTTCTAATATGTCGAAAATTTGCTTAACGGCTCTTGGAATAACACCGGCGTCACTCGGAAACTCACCATTCTACATAAACCGTAACTATTATATTAAACATCGTAGCTACTGTAATTATATAAGTTATTCATAACTAAAGAGAACTAACTTTTTTCCTTGCACCTCCTTCCATGGTATACGTCTTTCCAGTTCCAGTTTGACCATACGCAAAGATGGTACAGTTGTAACCCTCAAGTACTTCAAACACAATTGGGCAAATGGCTTGGTCATATAAGTCCTTTTGTTGAGATGCTGGACCAAATACCTGAGAAGTTCAGAGACAAAGATGAGACAACCGAGGAACAAATATTAATATAGAAAAGGGCTTCAAGACTACCAATATCTACGTTATAACCTTATCGAAAGCGAAATGTCTATCAATGTGCTTCCCAGCAATACTTTGAGTTGCAGCAACTTCTCTACGGTTCTCATTACAAGAAATCACCACCGGTGTATGTAATCTGGCTTCCTCCTCACTCAATGGCCTATTAGATCCCAAAAACATGATTAATATAAACCCAAAAGAGGCAGAAATACAGAAAATTCATAGCAGTTTAGAAGCTAAAAGCACACCTGCAACGCAATATGACCTGCACATTCACACCCTTTTCTTTATCATGTCTATTGCTGGAATTTGAATCAGAAGATCTCGACTCTCTTGCTGATTTATCACTTGATCGTGGTGTCTGAGATGGAGAGAGAGATACAATCCCACCTTTTCGTTGCTGCATCGAATCCGTTCTGCTAATATTGTCTATCATTCAGGTTCTTTGCACAAACAAATCATTCACATTGAGTATAGATCCAAGTGAACCAAAACCAAGATTCTCAACCAATCAAGCAGTTAAAAGTAACACTTTTGAGGTGCCCAGAAACTTCAGCTACAAACTCTAATTCAAAATCCTAAAAATTTCTCAGTTTGACCCAAAATTAGTAACTTCATGACTCAAATTGACTTCATTTCATGAATCAAGAAAAATAAAAGTTCAAACAAAATCACTGAACAAATACATTGCTGAAGCTACTTCAATATCTAGTTACTGTGATACCAAGTTATCTATAGATCCTCTTCTTCAGACTGATGACACCAAATCGGATCAAACGATCGAGTAGAAGAATCTTGAAAAATAAGAAAATTGTTTAGCAAGTAGTACTATACCAGGAAGCAATACACACTCTGGAGATTCGAAGACTAACAGAGAAGCAGCAATGGCGGATTCGAGAGAAGAGAAAGAGACCTGGAGAGAGAGACAGAGAGAGACAGAGTGTGTGTGTTCAAATGCATTTATTGTTCCTTCTTCTCAAAGCAGAGATGAGAGATGAAGTAAAAGGCACAAAACTAAAGTAAAAGGTGAGATCGTAAACGACGTCAATTAAACGGTTTACAGAGACAGGATGAAACCGAGATTTCGGTTCCGGTTTGACAATCTATTACCTAATCATCTATGTATATCAGTCATTCTTTGATAGATAAAAATTTATATATAAATTATATTACATAAAAATTACTAATTTATTTAATTATTTCAAAATAATATAGAGATAAAAATGAATTGTGAGTACTGGTCTGGTTTGATTTGTATATCGTGGGTATCGGTTTTGGGTTATATCAACCAGAACTTTTGTTTTATTAACGGCGTCAAAATAATTCGTTAACTGGATTTACGCGTAAATCACTTAACCACTGTCTGTTATTAAATTATTATTATAGGTTTTGTCTTTTATTCACTAAAAATTCTCTTTTAGATTAGAAGACAATTCTTTTCAAAACGTCAGATTAGAAGACAATTTTGTCTTCCCGTTCTGAGGGGAAAGTTGTAACCTTTTCAGATTTTTCATACAAAAAAAAATTTATAAATTAGCTAAGTCCCATTAACTTAAATTTGAATTTAAAATTTGAATTTGATACATCAATTACTAACTAACGACTCCTTTTTTTTTAACTCTAAACATTTCTTTAAACAAATATGATTTTCAACTTCACAACAATAGATTTACAGATTAGGTTTTGTTTTTTGCAATTCATGAAGCTTTTCTGTTACTTAATTTTTGCAACTATACTTTATATCTTAAAAAAATATACATTAATTTTGTGAAATCAAAATAATAGACAATGTAACTCACATCTATTTTCAAAGAACTTTTAGGGTCATATCTTCAAATTTTCAAAAATAAATTGTAAGAATGTCCTACATCGCTAAAGATGAGGAATTGACTCTAGTATATATAGGATTTAGACCCCTCTATTCATTGTCAATTAGTTTTGAGTTGAACCCATATTCTAATATAAATTTTAGGTACATGTATACCAAAGGCTTGTGACCATTGTACTTTTGTGCAAAACATTTTTTTCATTTGTTTGTGAGAAGTGTCTTTGATTAAGGGATAAATTTATATCTATTTCCACTAGAATTTGATTCTACAAAATTGTGTAATACACTAATACCAATATTGTATTATTTGGAGTTTAATAGGATGGGTTTGAGTTCAGATCGAATTTTGTTGATCAATTTGATAATAATTAAAAAAAAAAAGACTATTTATCCCAATCGATTTTATATAGTAATACTTATGATAATTTTATAAGGCCAATGATCGTAACAATAAACTATGTTATACTGATTTCACATAATTAACTTAGATTTGTCAGTATAATTGCAAAAAATGGTAATTTGAAGGGTTAGTTTGAAAAATCCTAAGATTTACTAGTTGTTATTATTAAATTGATTGATTACATATAGAGAGCCAATAGTCAATGTTAGACCAATGTCCTTGGAGTTAGTAAGAAAAAACTAACAATAGATTATAAGCCAACAAACCATTATATATTCACATAATTTATGTGTGACAATTATGTATATATGTTTGATAATATATGGTTTCTAAATAAGAACTTAAACATTTTGTGTAAATAAAGAAGGAAAAAGTGAGAGAAGGCAAAAGTGGGGTTAAGAAGCCATGTGATATGACCCCTTAACATGTGGTTTCTTTTTCGACTCACTTTACTTTCTTTCTCTTCTCTCATTATCAACACAACACATCTTATATTATGAGTTTGTGTGTTTCGTCATAAAATTTGTGTTTGAAGCTCAGTCTTGCACTCATATCTACGCAGCATCTTTTGGTTACCAAACACATGTGGGGCTACTTTTATGTTATCCATGATTTTTACTTTCATTTTTGTTGGAAAAAGTGATGTGTGCTTTATTTTATTTTATTTTTTTAACTAAAAGATTGCATTCATTTCGATAATTACCAACAAATATAGAACATTCGTTGGTGATTAAACCTAAAAGAAGACCTTAAAGTTTGATTACTAACAAAAGTTCCCAAGCAAATCATCCTAAGATGTAAATGTTAAAACAAGTAAATTAAAACACAAAAGATTGAAAGCGAATCCATCCAAAAGACTAAACTAGTAATTATGGTAGTTGGCGACTTGATGCGGTTGAGCCTTTAAAAAGATCTTGGTGTTTTGGCGCTCGGTTCCTCCTTCTCGTCGGGATATCTTCTCCTTTTTGTCTCCTTGTTGATCAAAAACGCCACTTCCTCTTGATCCGAAGATGTTGCCAAATCAAGTTCCATAGCTGCGGTGAAGCGAGAGAAGTCTTCATTGTTTAACCTAATATCCCGCATTGTTTCCCATAAAGCCGGAAATGTTTCCACGAGTTGAGTTGGTAACTGATTATTGACTCTTGAGTGAGTGTGCTGAGGAGTTGGAGTGATGATGTTAGCTTCGTAGTGTTGGTATTCTATCTGTGAAAGAGCAGCTAATGGAGAGTTGCTTTGTTCGTCGAATTCTTCTTCATTAAGCAAATAATTTGCGGGAGAAGGGACATAGGAGCACAAGCTAGTTGCATGCGTCAGTTTTTGACAATTTAGACAAAAATTTGTGATCCCTTCGTAGTGAATGAAAACTTGAATCCGTTCACCATTTTGAAATCTTATCGGCTTAAAGAACTTTAACCGAGCAAAAGGGTTGAGACTTATCTTTGCACGAATGATGGTGGCCCTTGTGATTGAGTAACTTTGAACATCGAGCTCAAGAACCTCACCTATAGACCTTGCAATAAGCCTAGTCGTCTCTTGGGAAGCGTATTGAAGTGGCAAATCGTGGATTTGAATCTAGACAGGAACCGAGCGAAAGTACAAGCTTGAATCTATTGGTTCCCATCTTTGGATTAAAACTAACCAACCGTTGTACGATAGTGGCTGACGGCGAAGGACCGAGACGAGATCTATTTCGGACATGAACAAGAATTGGACATAGTCATGATCGATAATCCTCCCATGTACTCTTGTCTCCATTCTCCACGCTCTTGGAAAGTCCATAGCCATCTCTACCAAGTCTTCTTGAACATAGTTCATAGGGCGTGCAACCAAGCTAAGGCGGCTCATCTCTTCCGTGCCATAATAAGCATAATACGGTATGCGAACCTCTTCATCTCTTCGTCCTAGATGAAATTGCTCTGAAGCTGCCCAAAAATTATCGACCATTGTTTTTGCTAAGAGCTTTGTGAGAAAATCAAGAGAAGAGAAATGATCGGAATGTAGCTTCGTCTCCTTTTTATATCACCAACTCGACTAAGGTGGTAGCATCTTTCTCACGGTCCAAATGTCCGCATGGGAGGAGTCTCGATTCTTGCATTTTCTCTACCAATGCATGTCCTCCAAATGCTCCTTGTAGCCGCCTAAATCTTTCCATTTCTCTCAACAACAATTTCGTTGTTGGTGAGAAAGAGTGTGTGATTGGGCCATTTTTATTTTGAGTGCCAAGTGTTACGAGCTAAAGTAGAGAATGTGTTGGGAGAGAAAGTAGGTAATCATTGATATGTTTAGGACGTGAAGTAGAGAGGAGAAGGGGTTAGCGTGGGTGAGTGTAGAAGAAGGTGCAGGTTTCGAGAAGATGAGTTTTGGGAGTAGTAAGGTAATCATTATGGTTAAGTTAGTGTTTTGGGCTTATGATTAGTAATAAATACAGAGAATAAAATCTGAGGCCCATTAATGCTTGCTCTAGGCTTCAAAATTCTGAAAAGGGGTTAGAGATATCGAAGCTTGCATGGTAAGTAACCTGGTTCGGGACATTTAGCAGACGTCGATTAGGGTCTCGTGTTTTTGGTGAAATGTACTGGCGGGTTATATTGAGCAATCCAGCGTGGAATATCTTTAGCCATGTAGTCTTGAAAGCGTCCATGTTGGCAAACACTGTTTGCTATTAGATATTGTCATGAGTTTACTTGTTTTGATATAAGCTGGAAATGTGACCCTGAAATTTGATTCTGGAGTATATTAATACGTTGCAGTTGATGACCTAGCCTTGGCCATTTAGTCTGATGAGTCACACATTCCAGAATTCTTTCCTCCTCTATAAAGATGGTGGCTGGAAAAAAGTTGAGGTCCATTACACATTGCATTGCATTGATTAGACCTTGTAAGTGGACATGTATATTGTCTCCCCAGCTATGGATGGTTTGCCTTGCATGCCAAGTCTCCAATGTTTCTTTATTCTGTATAATAATTGCTCCTCCATGCAGATTTGATAGCTTATCAAATTTTGTTTTCCACCATACCCTGAATTTGACTCCTCTATCGTCTTCTTGATTTGATGTCATCATTGAAACTCTTATATGTCTCTCCAATGATTCCTTTTTTTCCTGTAATTTCCACCATAATTCTGCTTCCCTCTTAGCTTCTTGGAAATTTGATAGTAGATTTGGCTGTGTTTTTTCCAAAACTATTGAATTCCTGGTCTTCCATATACACCCTAGGATCCAAGGAAAGCTATGGCTAATGTCCCTTGGGATCATAGACTGAGATTTAAGCTGAAGTAGGTGAAAAATGTTGCCTTCTGTGGAATTATTTATAAATCCTGTCTTTGGTTCTGGAACATTGGCAAGTCTCCACAATTGTCTTGCCGTATGGCACTCAAAGAGCATATGATGTATTGATTCATTAGCTGAGGTACATATCTGACACAGCGGCGAATCAGTTATTCTTCTATGGTGTAGAAGCATTTGGACCGGTAGTGCATTTGAAAGGGATCGCCATATGAAATTTTTAATCTTAGAAGGGGGTTTTATTTTCCAAATTTTACCTTTAAGTACAGTATTATGATTGGTCTGCTCTTGTTGTTGTAAGCTTCCATAGTTTGTCAGATGGGTCCTTAACCAATATCCACTTTTTACTGAATAATCCCCTGAGTGATTATAGCCCCATATCCAAGCATCAGACTTGTTCAAAATAGGATGAATCCTTAGAACTTTTGGAATATCTAGTGAATGAATTGAATTGTGAAGGGCTTCAAAATTCCATCCACCATGGTCTAATAAATAACTGACTTTGAGGTTAACATTTATCCTTGACTCTTTACTAATAGGAGGTCTTGGTAATGTGTCCATAATCCATCTTGTAGACCAAACAAAAGTGTCCCTGCCATTACCGATTTGTCGAACTAGACCTTTACTTAAAAGGTCTTTCCCTTTCTGAATACTTCTCCACCCATATGAGGGTTTGTTTCCCATTGGAGCTTCCAGAAAACTCTGTCTTGTGAAGTATATGGATTTATACAGTCTGGCGAGTAGAGAAGATGGACGAGATAGTATACGCCAAGCTTGTTTGGCCAGCAGTGCAATGTTAAAGGACTCAAAATCCCTAATCCCTAGTCCTCCTTGGGACTTAGTTTGTTGTATCTTTTTCCAGGATACCCATGAAATTTTCTTCCTATCTTCCTCCTGGTTCTACCAAAAATCTCTCGTAATTTTTGTGAGTTGCTTGCATTGAGTTTTGGTGAGAAGGAAACATGACATTGCATATATAGGAAGCAACATTGCCACCGTCTTAAGCATTATTTCTTTTCCCCCTGTGGAGAGTGATTTGGCATACCATGAGGATGTTTTAGCTTTTAACGTGCGTGTTAAGTAACTTAGGGTCTTGATTTTGGATCCCGAGAACGAGTGTGGGAGTCTGAGGTATTTTTCCATGCTGGTTGCTGATGTTATACCCAAAATGTCTTTGATTCCTTGCTTAATGGATTCTGGCAGTTTTCCAAAAGTTATCGCCGATTTATCAAAGTTTATTCGTTGTCCAGAAATATCAGCATATTCCTGTAATAGGTCTTTTAGAGTTGTAGCTTCTTGTAAGTTTGCTTTACACGCAAATAAACTATCATCAGCATATAGCAGATGACTGATTGTCGGTCCATCCAAGTTAAATTGCATTCCCATGAGTTTTCCTTGCGAGGTTAGAGACTCTATCTTCCTGGTAAGCGCTTCCGTACAGAGAATATATAAGTATGGTGAAAGTAGATCTCCTTGTCGGATGCCTCTCTCTGGGTGAATCATACCATGAGCTTGCCCATTGATCAAACGGAGTATGTAACGGATGTTATACAGCTCATGACTAGTTGTATCCATTTAAAATCAAATCCCAGATTACTTAACACACTTTCAATGAAGTCTCATTCCAGCCTATCGTATGCTTTTGAAATGTCTGTTTTGATAAGCATGTGTGATCCTTTACCTTTCCTGTTTGTGTTGATGTGATAAACCAATTCGTGTGCAATTAATATGTTATCAGTGATTAGTTTCCCCGGCGTAAACGCCCCTTGTGAAGGTGAGATAATGTCTTGAAGCATAGGCTGGAGCCTTGTAGCGATGATCTTGGAGACTATTTTGTATAGCACTGAACACAAGCTAATAGGGCGATAATCAGTCATGTGAGAGGCATTATTTTTCTTGGGGACTAAACTGATGTAAGTGTAATTCCATTCCTGTGGAATAATCCCTGAATCAAATGCCTCTCGGATTTCTTTAGTAAGTTGTTGACCCATAATGTCTCAGTAGCACCTATAAAAGGTGCCGGTCAATCCATCTGGTCCCGGGGCACTATCCTGTTTAATGTTGAATATTGCCGCCTTAATCTCTT
The DNA here is from genome assembly GCA_900406435.1 of Lepidium aucheri. Lineage (NCBI taxonomy): Eukaryota > Viridiplantae > Streptophyta > Magnoliopsida > Brassicales > Brassicaceae > Lepidium > Lepidium aucheri. The sequence goes on from OVBA01005133.1 coordinate 19,986, forward strand.
CCTCCCTGATTGGTTCTATTAGTTTGGCATTCATTTCTGGCTTAATTTTTGGCGTAATACAACTGAGTGATTCTCTGTTTAGTCTCTGTCTTTGTGAGGAGAACAATTCTTGAAAGTATCGCGTCGCAATGTCTCCTTTAGAGCCTTCCAAGTAGTATTTACTACCTCCATCATCTTGAAGGCAATTGATCTGGTTTCCAATTCTTCTTTTATTCACCCATGTGTGAAAAAACTTTGTATTAGCATCTCCATCTTTGATCCATTTTTCTTTTATTTTCTGCTTCCAATACTCTTCCTCTAATTGGACTTGCACCGTCAAATCTGCTTTCAATCGACTTATTAAGGTAGTGTCAGGAGATATCTTGCTGACCTCTTGTTCCAATAAATTGTTGATGTGACCAATATTATGAGCCGAGTTGGAGCGTTTGTTTTTCTTCCATTGTACCATGTCTTGTCTACATTTCCTGATTTTGCCTATTATATCCAGGTTTGGGTGAGCATTCCAGCTGTCGTGGATCAGATCAAAGAATCCTTTGTATTTCGTCCATCTGTTATCAAAAAAGAATCTTTTGGTGAAATTATAGGATTCGGAAGCAAAGTTCACTAAAAGTGGTCGATGATCAGATCCCCAAATATCCATGTATGTCGAGTTAGTTTGAGAATATAAACATCTTAGTCTTGAGTTCCCAAACGCTTTTTCCAGTCTGATTTGTATCCAGTGACCACCTCTCACTCCCATCCAAGAGTAATTTGGACCTGATCTAGTAACTTCCTGCATATCACAGTCTTTGATGAGCTCCTTAAAAGGTTGAAAAGTCCAATTCGGTTTTACTGCACCGCCTAGCTTCTCATTATTGTCTTGGATCTCGTTAAAGTCCTCTACCATCATCCAAGCAGATTTCCTAGTGGCATTGATCGCCTTTAATTGAT
>OVBA01005134.1:0-20914 GCA_900406435.1 Lepidium aucheri
GGTCACATCCTCATGGTCTTTACTTACCTTTGCCTATTCCTAACACCCCTTGGGTAGATGTCTCTATGGATTTTATCTTAGGATTGCTAAAGTATCAAAGGAAGGATTCCATCTTTATGGTTGTTGATTGGTTTTCCAAAATGGCACACTTTATTCCGTGTGATAATACCTATGACGCCTCACAAATCGCCAACTTATTCTTCAAAGAAGTGGTGAGATTGCATGGACTGCCAAGAACCATAGTANTCGATCGAGATCCAAAGTTCCTTGGACATTTTTGGCGGACTCTTTGGCGCAAATTGGGAACAAAGCTCCTCTACTCAACAAGCAGCCACCCACAAACGGATGGAAAAACGGAAGTGGTCAACCGAACCATAGGAACATTGCTTAGAACTGTTGTTGGCTACAACATCAAGAGCTGGATAGATGCACTACCATACATAGTGTCCGCATACAACCGAGTCGTACACTCAACAACCGGGCAAACACCATTTGAAGTGGTGTATGGTTTTCAGCCACTCTCTCCATTGGACCTCAAACCATTGGCACCACCTGAACAAATCAGCCAAGACGGAGATGCAAAAGCTGAACACGTCCGCAAACTCCATGAGAAGGTCAAGGCAACCATCGAAGCAAGAACCACCAAGATCAAAGCAAAGGCTGACAAAGGTCACAAGGAAGTCATCTTACAACCAGGAGATTGGGTTTGGATGCACCTTAGGAGTGAAAGATTTCCAATAGAACGCAGCCAGAACAAGAAGCTTGCACCACGCGGAACTGGACCATTCAAAGTAGCTGAACGCATCAATGACAACGCTTACCGCCTAGAGCTTCCGGAACACATGAAGGTACATCCCGTGTTCAATATTGCTGACCTAACACTCTATGAAGCAGGTGAATCCAATCAGGAGATGGAACTTTTTCAACCGGGTGGGAATGATGTGGACATAGACCAAGAAGCTGTGGTCAAGAATCAAGAAGCCATCGAAGTACCAAGCTTGCAAGAAGGACCAAGCACGAGAAGCAAGACAAGTGCACTAAGGGAAAAGTTCAATAAAAGATTAAGCAAGTTACTTGGCATAATTTCAGCAACCTTGGACACCAACCAAGCACTTTCCGGAACAAGCATGCATGCGGCGGCTAGTTCAACCAACAACCAAGTTAATAAGGTAAGTTTGTGTTATACAACTGACCTTCTTAATGCAGGCAGCTAGTTCATTTAAGAAGCTCTTCATTCAAAGAACTCATGCGGAATAAGACTTGCCAAATCAAGAAACCGCGTGAAGAGTTTAGTGTGCTGATTTTACTTTTATTTTGTGTTTAATTTCGTATCTTGCATAATGAATGCTGCACCATTCAAGCTTAATTTATTTGATCTGATTGCATAATTGTAGANCAACATGTTTTTCTCTAAAGTATTTTGCCGTCTGTTCTCTCTGAGGAGTCGAGAGTTAGCCGAGATCAAGCCTTGTTGAGGAGTCCAAGCCTTGATCAGACCGAGATTATCAAAGGAATCACCATCCTCCTTTGTGGTTCTAATTCGCCATCATCCGCCGTAGAGGATCGACTCTTTGAAGTCTTCTCCATCGGTTCCACCAATTCACGGCCATAAGGATTGGTCCCTTGAGGTCTTCTTGTGGTCTCCATCAAGCCTAACCATCCGGCAAGGCACGTATCAAGGATGACGTGATCATGGATAGCTCTAGTGATGAGGAGAAGCTCAAGGAATATGGGCTCAAGGATGTACCGGCTGGAGCAATGACAAGATCACGGACCAAGCTCTTCAACCAAACTATTGGAGGACTACTTAGACGCCTTGAAGAATAAGAAGAAGTTAACATAAGTCTAACCACACCGGTTTTAACTTATATTTGACAAATGAGTGTGTAATCTATTTGTACTCTTTTTCCCTTAGCGGTTTTGTCCCATTGGGGTTTCCAATAGGGTTTTTATTGAGGCAAATCGGATTACACTTATACAGGATAACTCATTTGTTGAATCAACTCGACCCATTGCCTTATCTCTTCTAAAACCCTAAGAACTAGCCTTGTTGTTTCTATTTAAACTTCTTGTATGACTATGAGCATAGATTTCATTATCTCTCTTTTTATCAAAAACTCTTTTCTTTATGATTGTGTGTCAATCTCTTTGGTGTGTAATATCAAAAACCTCCGGAATATCAAAGCTTTTCAGCTACCGTTGTGCGATCATTCGATCCACCCTTTCGACTTCTTCTTCTTTGCCGATCAAGAACAAGTTGTATATCCCTTTACTCTTCTTTACAAGTGGCAATCTTAGGTGTTTTGCGTCACTATCTCTCTCTATCATCTGTTGCAACTGAATGATCAGCTCAAATTACAACAAAAGAAGAAAGAAAACTTATATGAACACTTAGAAATTACAGAGAAAGTTAATAGACTCGGAATATCAAAAGATATTCAACCTCAGCTTTATATCAGATCTGTCTTGGTCTTGAGGAAGCCACCCAAATGATGTAGATCGGATCCTAAATCTTAGATCCTTAAAGCTCATTAGAACCCTTAATGGAAACTTGAAGCTCAAACCCTTTAAACTTCCTTTCATCCTATCCGAAGGCCTTGATGCACACAAAGTCTATCTGATGCCTCCTTGTATAATTTTAGATCAATGACTATCACTTCAGTTAAAATAAATTCTTGAATAATAAATTAAAAAACACTGCTATCTAGGATATGTTTGCACAAAACTAATTATTTAAACCATATATAAATAAAATGTTGGTCTCATTGACGGAGTTGGAGATATGAAATGCACGTGTGTGATGTGATGTGTAGGGAGGTTAGTGTTGTGTAGTATAAGACAAACAAAGCCAAGTAATCTTTGGTTTATAATTGCACATGTAATTATATGATTCAACGTCTTGTTAGTTGATAGTACCTTTTGGTCCATTTCTATTATTACCCTTTAATTCATTTATATACTATTTATTAATAAATGTAACATATTAATGAATATTGTGTACTTAATGTCTGCTCAAAGTCTCATTCATTATAAAAAGTAAAATATATATCTTCCCTCTTTTGGATTGCCCATTCATGGCTCACACTTTCCTCCACCAACCCTTTGAAAACAATTTTTCTTTCTTTTTTTGTTTCCAACTTATCTTGAAATCATTGATCCTAAACAACCGTTTAATCATTCTTTATATGATTGATAAATAAGATAAGTAGATATAATAAGACAGTAGAAGCCATATGGAGTAACAATGGCTTTGAGAGGAAGACAGAATCAAAAAAACTGAGATATGGCCACTTAGAAACTACAACAAGAACACACCCTTTTGTCTCTTTGGCCTTTGCTTACACCACAAATCACCCAACCACGCATTCACTTCCAATTCCATCATTCTCCCTAGCTCGTATTCCCTTTTTTTGTTTAAGTATATAAATATAATAATATAAATATATTAAAAGCATATATTTTTAGCTTTAAACTAGTATTTGATTTCCAAAAATTAGCTTTTGTGTGTGTTTTGTTAATACTGTACGAATTTTCATTCGTTTAGCTTAGTTGTTAATATCTAGAGATAATTTACAATCTTTTTCATAAATTTATGTATAGGCCGGATGATATTTTTCTCAAATGGTTTATTGTCTCATCGAAATTAAATTCAGAAAATTGAATATAGTCTTGTGATAAGATTTGGAATTTTGAGTTTGAGAGGTTTGACTTATGGATCGGATCATATCGATTCAATTATTTTAAAAACTACTATATATATATGTATAATTACTAACCCAAACAATACATATTAATGTGACCAATCATGATCGGTTTATGAAACTAAAAAAAAAAACACCGAAGTAGTTAACTATAATGCGTTGATTCATCATATTATTACAAATCCATGACTCTGAACTAATGAAAAGCATCACCTAGAATTCAAACTTTAAATTAGTTAAGAATCTAAACCAGAGTCTAGAAAATGAACAAATAAAATAATTTATTTATTTAACTCGAGTTCTAACTTCAACTTTCGATTTGTGAGTAACAACTATGCACTGTCTCGGCTTATTGCGATTTATGCTTCTTCGTCAAGACTCATATACAGAGCTAATGATTATCTCATGCAATGATCATCCCTTTTCCAACACACTCTTTATTACTCTCGGAACGCCTCTCTTATTCTTACTCATCTCTCGAAAAACAAAACAAAAAAAAATATCAAAAGAAAGAAAAAAACAATAGCTTATCTTTCTATTCAAGTGTATAGAAGAACCATTGTGTTCTCACATTTTGCCGACCTTGATTAGAGCAAAGACAAAGGAACAAAGGGTCAATGCAAATGATATCGTCTTCAGAAGAAGGTGGTAATAAAATTCTGGTGGCGATCTCGTTGGACCACGACGAGAGCCAAAATGTTCTATCTTGGGCCATCAATGTTCTCGCTAAACCAAGTGACACCATTGTTGCTTTTCATCTTCTTGGTTAGTCTATATATAACTAACTTCCTCTGTTTTTTTTGTTGCTTCCACAGCTGATCATATGAATAATTGGGTAAGGAAATTGTTTTTGCTGCAGTTGGAGAAGAGCCGAGAAAGCTACCGTTGAAGAAGAAGAAGAGAACTCAGATTCGGCGTGCTAAAGCTCATGTTATCTCCATGCTTGGAGACTTCGCTGACACTTGCTGTCACAACCAGGTACCACCCCACTATCTTTTAACCGGACTAAACCGGAAGAGGATCCCTATTCAAATTTGCTTTTCTGACTTTACAGATAAATTTGGAAGCCAAGGTAGGGTTTACCTCAAACATTGCAAAAGGACTAATTGATGAAGTCGTTTCGAGTTCTGCTCATTATCTTGTTCTTTCTCGACCAACCCCTCACGAATTCAGGTATTAAACCGGACATTTTCCGGTCCGGTTAAGAAATTCATGATCTAATTCAGAATACTTTTGATAGCTCCTTTGTGTTTTCATTCATGTAGGATATGGAATGACATTACTAGATATGTTTCCGACTATGCTCCATCAAGTTGCTCTGTTGTTTTAGTCGGAAATAAGAGAATACCTCTTAAAGATTGTTACTCTGACTCTTCGATTTCTCGAGGTTTGAAAATATTAATATCTCGTACTAAGATTTGTTCAGAGGTTTCAAAGACTAACAAAAGATGTTTTTTTGTCAGACACAAAGAGTGAGAAGTCTTCACCGCGCAGCGTATTAAACGCTTTATCAAGAGATTCACTTAGCTCTTCAGGCGATGATGCTTCAAGTTTCAATGGTTCAGTGGTCTCTTCTAGCTTCGCTTCACTTTCAGACAATTCCAAACATAAGTCAATGTCTTCCTACAGATTCATATCTTCTCTTATCATGAATTCTCCTCTAAGAAAATGGAGAGGAAGGGAAACTAAGAACAACCCTAAACCTCAACCTCTAATTCAATGCTTCACTTATAACGAGATCTCTAAAGCCACAAATGATTTTCATCAAGGTGAACATCAAAATTTTTAAAGTTTTGATCAATGCATCAACCCAAGACATAATATTGAAACTTTTGGTTCTTATAGAACAATCTAATCTAAGTATTTGGTTAAACTACAGAGAACATAGTAGGCATAGGTGGGCACTCTGAAGTGTACAGAGGAGACTTGTGGGATGGAAGAAGAATAGCAGTGAAGAGATTAGCCAAGGAAAATGGTGACATGAATAAGGAGAAAGAGTTTCTTACAGAACTTGGCATCATAAGTCATGTCTCTCATCCCAACACAGCTCTTCTTTTAGGTTGTTGTGTTGAGAGAGGTCTCTATCTTGTCTTCAGATTCTCCGAGAATGGAACCTTATACTCAGCGTTGCATGGTAATCTAACTTCAAATAACTTTGTATTGTGATTATGATGTATGATATAGTCCTAGAGAAAATTATATAGTGTTAGTATTAAATTGGTTTTGAAATGAATACTGTTGAAACAGAGAAGGAAAACGGATCCCTAGATTGGCCTATACGGTACAAAATTGCGATTGGAGTTGCACGAGGACTACATTATCTTCACAAACGCTGTAACCATCGGATTATTCATCGTGATATCAAATCTTCCAATGTTTTACTTGGACCAGATTACGAACCGCAGGTGAGGTTACTTGTAGTTAAAGCAACTCAGATTCGGTCTATATATATATATGTATGATTACTTGATGTGATTGTTATTGTGCAGATAACTGACTTTGGATTAGCGAAATGGTTACCTAATGAATGGACTCACCATGCGGTTATACCAGTTGAAGGAACATTTGGTTATATAGCACCAGAGTCTTTAATGCAAGGAACCGTCGACGAGAAAACTGACATATATGCATTCGGTATTCTCCTTCTTGAGATCATAACCGGACGAAGACCGGTTAATCCCTCTCACAAACACATTCTCTTATGGGTACACAATAGTTTTAGTCTACTTGCCTGTCTTCTAAGACCCAAAAATAAACCCTCTGATCCACTCAGAGATTTCTCTTCTTAGACAATGTTATTTATTGATAAGAAAGAGTTAAAAATGAACAGGCAAAGCCGGCATTGGAGACAGCTAACACAAGAGAGTTGGTCGATCCAAGATTGCAAGATAAGTACGATGATCAGCAGATGAACAGGCTTGTCCTTACAGCTTCACATTGTGTCCAACAATCACCGGTATTACGACCAGCCATGACTCAGGTTGGTTACATATTCGACGTCAATTATATGTTATAAGAACCAAACGGCCCACAAACCAAATTCCAATTTTATATGATTTTGTATTGTGTAATTGAAGGTATTGGAGTTACTCACAAATGGAAACGAGGCCGAGATTGCAAAGAGCTGGAGAATGCCTCAGCATATTAATAATGATGATGATGAATGGGATGATTATTCTATGATTTTTGGAGATGATGTTCCTTTAGATTCTTCTTTTTGATTCTTTTTTTTTTCAATATCTCATATCTTTTCTTAAGATTTTTTCTTTCTTTCTCAGCTTATGAGGTTTTTTTTTGTCAATGGCATAATATTATATAATGAGCTCATGAAGGGTTCATACGACAATATTGATCAAAGGCTGACTCTCTAGCCCGTCGAGCAAGATTATCAGCTCTATAATTCAGACGTCTAGGAATCACAAAATGAGAAAACGAAGTGAACAAAGATTGAAGCCAAACAAACTCCTCCAAATAAGGAAGGAAAGCAGGCCACTCGTCTGGACGATCGAAAATCTTCAAAATCATTTCGCAATTCGTCGATATCTCCACCTCGGTAATGTGTCGCGACACCATAGACTCCATCGCCCAAAGAACAATTTCGAACTCTGAGTGTAGAGCAGACTGACTCTGGTAGACACGCCAAGCCCTCATAAGTTTACCTTCCACCGAATCTGGAAAACAGAACCATCCTAAGCTAGTATATAGGTCTGTATTCTTCCAGGAAGCGTCCATTAGACATTTGTAGCCTGTGAAACTGAGATTAGCTGTTGATGGGTAAATCCATGAAGCCTTCTTAAAGACTGGTATGACTACAGGGGAAGTCTGAATGAACTGAAGCTCCTTACAAGCCAAGGACCATTCCTTGTAGTCAGTCTCCGCCCTCAGTAAAATATTAGGCAGATCTATTCGTTTATTTGAGAAGCAATGCTCATTTTGTGCCTTCCAAATGTGCCAAATGATCCATTGGAAGATCTCAAATTCCTCATGAATTGGTATCCTCCAAAAGAGATAATCAAGGTTGTACCTGATTGAAGAACCTGAAAAAATATCTACCGCAGAGGGGATACAAGATAGTGCCCATGTTTGAACTGCTGGAGGGCATTCAAAAATGGCATGGTTTATCGTTTCCTCTTTGGCACCACATGTGGAGCATCGGGAATCACATCTAATACCTTGATGGTTCATGTTTTGTTTGACTGCAGTACAACCAGTCAAAACTTGCCACATAAAATGTTGTATTTTATTGGGACATTTAGTCTTCCAAATCAGATTATATAATGCCTAAAAATTTGGACCGAACTGTCCAAATTCGATCAAGGAGGCCGCTTCTTTAGTTTGATATCCCGACTTAACCAAGTATCATCCGGTCTTAGTAAAATGCCACCCCCAATAGTAAGGTCTTAATCGATGATATAATGGAGTTCCCAAAATAATTTGGGCATCATGAGGCTCAAAATATTATCGAACTAGGCTTTCTTTCCATACACCCGTTCTATGGTCAATGAACTGGTCGACTGTTAAGTCAGGAAATAAATTGAAATTTGGACTGACAGCCGGTCGGGGAAAGAATTCTGGTATCCATGGCTCCATCCAGACCTTAATCGTTTTACCATCACCTATTTTTTGGATATCACCCTTAGCTACTAAGGATCGAGTAGAGGATATACTCCTCCAACCATACGAGGGAGTAACCGTCATTTTTGCTGATAATGGACATTGATCCTTATAATATCGCCCTTTCATTACCCTGGCAAATAAGGACTCTGGAAAATCCAGGAGACCCCATAATTGCTTGGCCATAATTGCGGAATTGAAATCCTCTAGAGCTCGAAAACCTAATCCACGTTCTGACTTTGGCTTACAGAGATGCTGCCAACGCTTCCAGTATATACCTTTAGAAGTCTTTGAATTGGACCACCAAAAGTTTGCAGTTTCTGAATTAAGTTTGATGACCATAGTTTTTGGTAATCTATAGCAGGACATAACATATGTCGGGAGAGCCGTAAGGACAGATTTAATCAAAACCTCCTTACCTGCTTTTGATAGGAATTTTGAAGACTAACTATTTATTCACTCTTGAAGTTTCTCTCGAACATAAGCAAAAACTTTAGTCTTGGCCCCACCAAGATTTTCCGGAATACCTAAGTATGTTCCCATTCCACCTACTTGGGAAATCCCCAATGTATTATGAATTTCCGTTTTGTGGTTATCAGGTACCGAGTGACCAAATTGAATTGATGATTTATCAAAGTTAATGTGTTGTCCAGATAGTAATTCATACTCTTTTAGGATCCGAAGAATTTGTAAAGCCTCTGTTCTAGAGGCTTGACAAAAGAAAAGACTATCATCGGCAAAAAGTGAGTGTGACACTTTTGGACTATTTCTAGCTATAGAAATACCTGTAATTTGTCCCCTAGTTTCTGCAAACTTTAGTTTAGAGATGAGGACCTCTGTACATAAAATAAAAATATAGGGAGATAAGAGATCACCTTGGCGTAATCCCCGATGCAAAATAATACACCCTTCCGGGATCCCATTTATAAGAATGGAGTATTCTACACTAGTGATACAGTGCATGATACACTTTATCCAAGACTCGCAAAAACCTAATTTGCGAAGTAATGTATCGGCAAAAGTTCATTGTACCCTATCATAAGCTTTACTCATATCAGTCTTGATGGTCATAGACTTACTTTTCACAACTTTTTTGGTTCGGAGAGCGTGAAATATTTCTTGGGCAATTAAAATATTATCCGAAATTAATTTTCCAGCTACAAAAGCCAATTGTGACTCTAACACAAGTTTAGGTAAAACTTGTTTAAGTCTCATACACAAGACTTTTGAAATAATTTTATAGTCCACATTACACAAATTAATTGGCCGGAATTCAGCCATTTTTGATGGACGAGAACTCTTCAGAATGAGGCATATATTAGTATTATTCCATCCTTTCTCAAAGGATCCTTGATTTAAAAAATCATTAACTAACTTGACCTGGTCATCTTTTAAAATGTCCCATGAGTTCTGGTAAAAAAGAGCCGTCATCCTGTCTGGATCCGGGGTCTTCCCAGGATTCATCATAAATAAAGCAGTCCGGACCTCGAGTTCTATAGCACATTTCATTAAACATTGATTATCAGAGTCTGTAATCTATGAATCTATTTCATTTAAGATAGCTGAATTATTGCCATTACTTGAGAAACGTTTAGTGAAGTATCTCGATGTTTCAGCTAATATCTCCTCCTTCTTGGTAACCCATACACCATTATCCATCGTGAGACCCACTATATGGTTACGTGCTCGACATTGCTTAGTTTGAGCATGGAAAATTTTTGTATTAGCATCCCCTTCCTAGAGCCATTTATTACAGCTTTTTTGTTTCCAATAAATCTCCTCCTCAATGAAAGCTTGGTTCAGATTTATATTAGCCTCCATAATACCATTTGGATTATTTGTTCCACAATTTTTTAAATTTTCAACTTTTTGTTGTAAATCTATTAATTTATGTTTTCCAGATTTCAGAGTTTTATTTCTTTAATGGGAAATTTCCCTTAAACAAGATTTAAGTTTGCCTATAAATGATAATCTCCAACGAAAGTGAAGACCTTTCCAACATTTTTCTACTATCTCATTAAATCCATCTTTACCGGTCCAACGTTTATCGAAGATAAATTGACGATGATGTCGGTACCTCTAGTCAACAAATTTACCAAGGATGGGCCTGTGATCCGACCCGATCATATCAAGGTATTCTATTGCCGATATGGGAAACAAGTCATGCCACTCCTCATTACCAAATACCTTATCCAAAATACATCGAGTTATTCTATTTTTTCGAACACCTAGCCATGACCATACATTTCCAAATTTTGGAAAATCAATGAGTCCACAATCATTAGTCATTTGGTTGAAATCCGAAAATGAATTGATATGACAAAAAGGACCCCCTTGTTTTTCATGATTACCCAAAAGCTCATTAAAATCGCCTATAATTAGCCAAGGGGTTTTACAGACAATGCCCATTCTCGTTAATTTTTCCCAAATGTATGCTCGTTTGTTTTGAATAGGTTCTCCATAGAAAAAAGTAATATCAGTCATCTTTCCTTTAAGTTCAACTGATATGTCTATCATGTTCTTATCCTTATGATTTAAACAAACTTTAAAAACATCAGAATAGAGTAATGTTAATCCATCACTAGAGCCTATTGGTTCCACCGTTTCTATCAAATTAAAACCCAAATGAGTCTGAATTTTTTCCATAAAAATATTTTTTTTGTTTCTAAAAGAAAGACAAAATCTTGCTTATACTGATGCCAGACACTTCGAAGATAATTAATTGAACGTGTTGTTCCAATACCTTGGCAATTCCAACATAAAGCTGTAAACATTAAAAACAAAAGGTAAAATCAGAACATATCATTTTGTTCTTTGATGTTTCCTCTGTGCCTTTGTTCTTCTTGGGCAGCGAATGAGGAGCTAAAGCCGCAACAAACTATGACTTCTTGGAACTTATTCCACGAAGGGGTGTTGATGACCTAGAAGAGGGTTTGTTCGGACCTGGTGGAGGTTTCGCAAGTCTGGCCTCTTTAACCTTTTGCACTTTATGTGCAAACTCTTCATGAGTTTGATCCATCTCTCCATCATGTAAGTCTTTTGCACCGATAAGAGCTGCCTCGAAAGCTAAATTATCCAGAGTTGAATCTTCAATGAAAGAAGAATCCATATCCTGCATCAGCAAGTCGTCACTATCAACATCTAGCAATAAATCCTGATCCAATGGAGATTGACTCTTATCTGGTTCTGATTGAGCAAAATTCTCAATAATATTGAGTGCTGTCTGGGAATCCCTTTCTACAATGGTAGAAGACACAAAACCAACAACCTGATTAATTGAGTCGCCAATAGGATTAAGAGGATTGATTTCCTGGAATAAAGGTCTCCTTACCTTCTTATACGGTGCAGACCCACCATGTGAACTCTCTCCAATCTCGAATCCAGATCTAGTGGAAAGAGTAACCATGTTTCGATCCACAGGAACATCATCCAGAGATGGATCGGAGACTTCCCAAGTATTAGCACCATGCTTTGGTCTGACTTGAACAAGGTCATAGGATGACCGGTTACCCAATCTTGGTCCAGATCTAGTACTCCCCTTTCCAGAATCTCAATGTTGCTTGTTATTTGTAAGGACAGCACCTTTGAAACTTTTGTTCCGACCAGCAACTTCATGCTTCCTTTTATCAACATTAAAAGAATCTACAGCGTCCGTCTTAGCCTTATAGCAATGGCTAGGTTCATGAGTTATTTGGTTGCAAAGTGAACAGAATCCAGACAACCGTTTATAATCATACATGATCTTTGATTCCTTACCTTCCTCAAATTCCAGAATAGAGGAGAAGATCAGAGGTTTGGAACAAGGGAGATCTACTAGGACTTTACCTTTCTCCATATCAATGTTCAGAACAGATCCAATTGACCCTGCCACCAACCTATAAACTTCTTCTACACGGTATTCAAAAGGAATACCTGTAATTCGAATCCAGAGACTGATAGTTTTCGGAAAGTCTGCATCAGCCATTGGTTTCCAGGGCTTGTATGTCACCATCCATTGATCGAAATTAATGGATCCATAATTGAGAACCGCTTCCGATCTTTCACGTCTTTGAACTCGAATTGGAATCGACCATTCCCAAGGTTAAGGCCACTTACTCGTCCAACAAGATTCTAGAATTGTGGCATCCGGAATATGAATGTATCTACGTTCTGGATAAGCGAATTCAAACACCAGCCCATCAGGACTTTTGAACCTCTTTCCACTAGGTCTGAATTGTTGATTTTAGGGATCTTTATCCTCAATCTTTTTGGAGGAGATCCATCTTCAGCATTCTTCTTATTCAATCGCAATTGATTCATCCTCGCAAATTGACAAGAAAAATTGGTAAAAGAGAGAACATAATCTCAGAAATCTGCACGAAAGTTTTTTCCAATGATAGGTGATGAACAATGTTAATGGCCTTTAAATAAGTATTAAAATGATAACATACCCTCCGCCCAAGTAAAAAATTAGGTAAAATCCTAAATCGGTGTATTTGGAAAGTATACCTAAGTTGAAATGGGATATTCGATTTTTCTGATTTGCAAGATATTCTCATTAATATGTGAATCATTAATATGTGAATCAGAGATTTAAATTCCAAACTATGTTTTAGCTGTCCGTGAACTATCTCACACGGCGCAGACCTAAATATCCAATAAAATGTAATTTTGACTGCAAACCCTAAATGTTTACTACAAGCCCAAACTATAAAGAACTGAATGATGGAAAAATAGTACGTTGAGGAATTCTAGTATTACGAAAATTATCACATGGGAATGCATAGACATTCGGTATCTTATTTTTAGAGATATTTTCCGTGGATACCCAAAAGCTAAACTTAATCGAGTTACTATACTTCAAATCAGATGAAAAAACAAGTCACAGGGAAGTACCTGACCAAGGTAATGGTCATATTGTATCAACCATACCATTACCGCCTCTACTATTTCTGATCCGAAAGGGGAACGAATCCCTTTATTAAGCATGAAATCTAAGCTCCACCACTGTCTCCGGGGAATAATATTTACTGCATAACTGAATTGTTCTAAAGTTAGAAACCAAAAGCACTAAATATATTTACTACAGATAATACTTTGAAATATAAAGGAATGCTGTCGAGTCATTACGAGCATCATCCTTAAAACTTTAACTAGAATATAACATCAGTATAATGAGAACCAATGATGTTTTCGAGGAATCAGGGAAATGCTAGTATAAGTTAGAATATTTCCTATGATTCTCAGATCAAAGTTTTGTATTAATAAAACTCTAATATAACCCACAGGAGCCCCAATTGTAATCAAGGTGGAAATAGATTTCATCCATATGCAAGGAGCTGACCATTTCTTAAGAAATCTCATACAAGAGATGAGGGATAATTGTGAACATAGTCTTAGTTCTGCTTTTAATCAAAAACCATAAGGTAGAGAGGACTCACCAAATTGAATGTGCTCATGTGAGAACAGCATTATTGTTGTGGTCTCAGGACAATCTCTGCCTCTTAGCGATATATATTTGTCCTCAAGGAGGAGGATCAAACTCCACCAGCACTAGTGAATCAAAGTTCTAATCATGTCTGCATAAAAAACAAATGATTTATTAGCATCAGAATACACATACAACCAATTATTTCTTCCAAAATCTGTGGTTGTTTATATTTCTGAGTAACCATGATATCGATAATATTTAGACAACTCAGCTTCTCATTGTGTTGTCTCATATATTGCATATACAAATTACAATAATCTAAAATTCGAAACATTGCTATCTTGACATTATTCCCATTATTGGCAATTCTGACAAGTCTAACTTGAGAATAAAAGCCTTCGTAAGAAAATAGATATGCCGTTAGCCAATGTATGTATCTAAAATGGCTAATGCACTGGAAAGTCAATTGAATCCGACTAACTACGGAAATCAGCTCCCGTAATAATTCCAATCCAACTTTAACTTGAGCTATGACGAGCCAATAAAGATGCAAGTTAAAAGGAGGCTCCGCCAATAGAAACAACGTCATTTTTGTGTTCTTTGAGCGAATCGAAACCTCTTTAATTCTATTGGTTACACACCCAGCTGTGGAGCAAACTCCCCCAACATTGTCGACCCATAATTTCGATGAAATAGAAATCCAAGGCTCTAAATGATAATGACATCAAGGACTTCCGCAAAGAGAAAGCTTTTCTATATGCATAGTCATATTATACCAGACTTTATGCAGATCCATTTTCTCATGACTTATAGTTGAATATACTGCATGGATAGAGAATCCCTGCCTGGACGAAAATCTTCACTACTCTTACTAAGAGTTTCAAAAATCACACTACTCCTATTGATTCATTACTACTCCTTATACTCCTCTATTTTTTTTAACTCCACAAACAAAACCTCTCTCTCGGTTGGAGGGTTTCATTTCGGTTTCAATTGAGAATTGATTGGTTAAATGTAAATCAAATAATGTTGGTTAAGAGATTTACAAAAATTGAACCATTGGTTTATATTAAATGCAATTACACCAAACTTACATACGGACGGAGACGACAATATTATCTCGAATCCATTTTTGTTCTTCTTCAGAATCGGATTTCCTCTAGAAACAACGATACTATTTCGATGACTCCATTTACTCGAATCTAAGGTTTGATTCAGCTCCATTGTTGTGCTCGATTTGCTCGAAGCTAAAGTTCAGCTCCATTGTAGTGGCGTATCTTGTCTTTTAAGGTAAAGACTAGGGTTTTTGTTTTATTTACGAAACTATATTGTTAGTGCTCGATTTGGTTGTTTTCTGGGCATTTTAATCCGACAGTAAGCAATGTGAGACGATGAGTGAGGTTGTAAACATGATGTCCATGGTGGTCTAAATGTTGTTGAAATATAGAATTACATACGACTATGGTATAACTGGTTAAACTAATTATTATTATTACAGATTTAATGCTTTCAACAAGCGTTCATTTCGACTACGGTAGTTGTTACGTTGAAACTGAAGAAGGGTTTAGGTGGAATGCAAAGGATGCTATTAACTATGGTGGAACATTTAAAACATCAAGTATTGAGGATATAACATAGTTGGTTTTAGAAGGAGGGATTCGCAAGAAGCTCCGTATGGATATAGAAACAAAGATCAAATTAAGTTACATTTTGTTGGCAGTTGGTGCAAATAAGCAATTGTATATCTATGATGACGAGGATGTTGAGACTTTTTTATGTAGCATGGATGGGGGTCACCGAAGGAGTGTTTTGCATGTGGAAGTAGATGTGAGTGTCGATGAGGAGGATACAAGAGTAGAGCCGAGTAGGTTGGTAGGAAAAAACAATAATTCTGAGCTAGTTATTGGTACAACGAGCAAAACAATTGTTGTTCACAAGGAAGAGATGGATCATCGGAATGATGATGTTGAAGAGTGTATGAATATTGCTAGTGACGAAATGGCATTGAATGAGCGTGTGGAAGATGGAGCTTATATTTTTAATGATGGTGATGGTTTTAATCATTCTAGTAGAGAAGAGGAAGATACTCAATTTGTAGAAGAGTGGGAAGATGGCATTGATCTTCAACTGAACCAAGAATTCGTGTGTAAAGATCAAGTTAAAGAAGTAGTGTTAAGAGCTTCACTTAACAAATGTTTTGAGTATGATGTGTTGAATTCCGATTCTTGGAGGTATGTTGTAAGATGTCGTCAAAGAGGTTGTAAGTGGTACCTACGAGTGGCACGACCAGAAAAAAGTAAAGGTACTTGGTCAGTAAAAGTTTATCGGAAAACTCATTCTTGCTCTAGGGTTGCAGCTAGTACCTCATATGTTAGAAGAAGAGGAGTTTCAGATGTAGTTTCATCTTTAGTGAGACAAGATTACCCAGGTCAATTGGACACACCTCCTGGTAAGTCTCTTATTAATTTGGTGCAAATAAAGGTGGGACTAAAGGTGTCATACAGCACGGCTTTGAGAGGGAAAAATAAAGCCGCTGATGCTGTGCGTGGCTGTCCGGAAGATAGTTATAAGATGTTGCCTTCGTATTTGTATATGTTGAAGAAAGCAAATATGAACACTGTAACACGCTTGGAAATGGATGACGAGAATCGATTCAAGTATTTATTCATTGCACTTGGAGCTTGTGTTGAGGGTTTTAGTAACATGAGGAAAGTGATTAGTGTGGATGCAACATTCCTAAAAACCGTATATAAGGGTTTTCTAATTATTGCAACTCCTCAGGATCCAAATCTGCATCATTACCCAATCGCCTTTGGTGTTGTTGACAGTGAGAATGATTTGAGTTGGAATTGGTTTTAACCACTCTTAAAACTGTCATACCAGATGATTCGAAGTTGGTTTTTCTTAGTAACAGAAATCCTAGCCTCATCAAGGCAGTTGGAGAGGTTTACCCGTGTGCATGGCATGGATATTGTATCTATCATTTATCCCAAAACGTGAGAACACATGCTCCTAATGTGCACAAAGATCTTGTTGCGGCAAAATTTAGGCACTTGGCTCAGATTTATACTAAGGAGGACTTTTTGTCAGAGTACACAGAATTTAGAGATATAGGTATCCTAGAGTTGCAGCATATTTGTATGAAACGGTTGACTTGGAAAAGTGGGCTCGTTGTTACTTTCCTGGAACAAGGTACAACATAGCAACGACGAATAGTGCAGAATCATTAAATAATGTTTTCAGAGAGGCGAGAAAGTATTCGTTACTACTCTTGATTGATACTATCATTGACAAAATGGGACAGTGGTTTAACACACACCGCAACTAC
Source organism: Lepidium aucheri (assembly GCA_900406435.1). Lineage (NCBI taxonomy): Eukaryota > Viridiplantae > Streptophyta > Magnoliopsida > Brassicales > Brassicaceae > Lepidium > Lepidium aucheri. The sequence continues at coordinate 17,054 of OVBA01005134.1, forward strand.
ATTGGAACATTGAACGGACGAAAGTTAGTTCCTTATGTGGAGAATATAATACATGGTAGATATTTTGAGGTGAAACGCTTGACCGTTAATGAGCTCAATATGTACATGCGACAGTACAATGTCCTTGGAGCTGATGGTAAGGGTTACCTTGTGAATTTGAGGGACAATACATGTGACTGCAAACGTTTCGATCTTGACAAGTACCCTCGTGTCCATGCAATAGCTGCCTATTTCATGTACAATTGCAGTCCGTACAAGGAAGATGACCTACATATACATGAGTTATGCTCGAAGTACTATCATCTTGATCAATAGACTTTGGCGTATAGTCGAACGATATTTCCGATCCCGCATATGTCTTGATGGTTAGAGATTCCAGATGAAGTTTTAGCAAAGTGTGTCTTACCGCCACCAATCAAGAAAAAGAAAGGACGACTTTAAGCAAACCGATTTCCATCGGTCGGTAAGCGATGTAGAACGAGTAACAGGTCAGTACCCGGTCTAAATTTGGAGGAGTGTTTTAATAGTAGCAACATGGGACTATAGGCATAGAGTTGTATCGGTGACGTTGGTTGCATGGAGTTGTGTCGGCGACATTGAATGCATGGAGTTATGTCGGTGAAATTGGTGTTGATGTTCGTATAATATTGTGTTGTTATGTTCGTACAATATTAACGTGATGTTCATATAATATTGGTGTTGATGTTCGTATAATATTGTGTTGTTATGTTCGTATAATATTAACGTGATGTTCGTATAATATTGGTGTTGATGTTCGTATAATTATGGTGTTGATGTTTGTATAATTATGGTGTTGATTTTTATATAATTATGGTGTAGATGTACGTATAATACCGTGTTCGTATAATACGCAATGTCTAATGCAATCCATCTCATGATCGTATAATATTACCTTCCTCAATCCAATTGTATGTTCGTATATGGCCTATTAGGAATCCAGCCCATTATGCAATTTTGGTCTTATCATCAAACCAAACGGACATCATTCTCGCTGTACTCGGTCTTATATATTTGACCGTCCCCTCACATCCACACATGTAGGTCTATATATTTTTATATTTGTGTCAATTTGTGTGAGTTTGATATATTTTTATGTCAGTTTGTGTCAGTTTTGTATATTCGTGCACATTTGTGTGGTCTCATTTCTGTCAGGGTGAGAAAAGAGATGGATTTTGGACTCCTCCCTCCCCGACAAATACAAAAATTATACAAATGGATTGTGACATTACACATAATTATATCCAGCTTATTTCCAAATTGAACCGGTCTGGTCCACTTAACCCAATTGTATATATATTTATATTCATTAAAATTTGGACTATATTCTTATGTAATTCTTAAATTAGCATATATGTTATCATTTTATAACAGAATATGACGGTTTGGAACTTAATTACTGAAACCAATTTGTTGATAAGGTCAAATTTCATTGGTTTTGTAAAATTTGTTGGGTTTTTTTAGTAAGCTTAAATTTCATTGGTATTAATTAGTTATGTGAAACAATTGGTTAAGTTATGCTAAGTTAAAGCATTACCTACATATTTCTTTCGATTTGGTTAAGCTAAACATAATATATTTCGATTGTTTTCTTTGGTAAGATCAAATTTGATTGGTATTAATAAGTTATGTCAAACAATTGGTTAATTTAAGCAATTGGTTAATTTATGATAAGTTAAAGCATTACTTACATGTGTTTTTCAATTTGATTTAGGTAAACATAACACATTGATGTTAGTTTATATAATAGTTTGTTAGAAATTAGTGTGCTTGATCTTATAATGTTATTTATTTTGTGACTACTTAGTATAATATGAAACCAAATAATGGTGAAAATAATTGTATACATGAATATTATATAATTAGGGTTTGTAATCACATTAGAAGTACTAATAATACTACAATTTGATTGGTTCAACTAATTACGAGTATTTAATGATAGGGTTAACTAAAAAATTGCCAAAAATAGTAAAAGTATAACTATGTGTAATTTTTCCTAACTAATTAACTTGTCTAACTCAGTTTCAGCATTTAAAATTCAGTCTAAAATTTTCGATAAATTCACCAAAAATTTTGAAATTTCCCTCCGAGAATTCAAATCTAATCGCCGAAATTTGAATTTTTTTGAATCACCCTAATTCTAATCCATCACTTTATATCTACCACAAGAACCATGTGGATCCACCTCACAACTCCAAAATCAAATTTCAAAATCCTTCATTTTCTCTCAAAAATTTCGAAATTTCATTTCTGTTTTTTTTCCCCTTTTCAGTTTACTTCTTCTTCTTCTTCCTCGAACCAACTCACCATGAGTGGCAGTTTGTTCGACCCAAATGAAGATCCGTATGAAAGGGAACTTAGAGAATGTTACCGCTTGGAGAAGCTAAGAGATTGGATAGCTGAAACTAATTGTGGTATTCCTACAAAATGTCCTTGTGGTGGAAAGATTAGGCGAGACACCACACAAGAAATGGGAAAGATTTGTTTCACTTGTGAGGATTTTCGGGTAAGAACGAAATCTATAATGATAACTACAAAATCTATAATGATAACTACGAAATCTATAATGATAACTTGCAAACTCTTCTTAATTTGTAGAATGATGGACTCCACCAACGTATACGTTGAGAGAACGCAATAGAACATGAGGTGGAAAGCTTGCAGTACACAGTCAAGGATAGCAAGCAACCGATCCATAATCTGGAAAAGGAGGTTGAGAAGCTGAAAAATGAGAGCAAGGATCTTAAAGTAGTTGTAAAAGGGAGATTTGGATGTGTTGATTTGTGTTCAATTTAGTTTGGGTAATGTAATGGATCCACTCCTATGTAGTTTCCTAATGATTTAATGTTGTTGTCCTATTGTCTCTTCTTCCAGTTCTGGGTTTCTTTTTTTCGCACTTAAAATACATCTTCTTTCTTTCATAACAAACATACTTTCCCTTTTAGTACAACTTTCACAACTAAAAAGTATTTTGGTTTGCACCTTCTCCGAAAAACATACATCTTCTTTCTTTCATAACGCTTCGTCGTTTTGCAACTTCTATTATAAATGCTTTGCCATTTTAATAATCAAATCAGAAATGTTTGATGTTTTGGTTTAGCAAACTAAACCTAATTTTTTGCTCAAAATTAAAACATTATTAAACCAATAAACAATTGGATAAACAATTAGGAATAAGTTAATTAAATACTACTAATAATAATATGAATAAGTTTAATTAAATACTACTACATCAATAACATAATAACAATAGGAATAGGAATAAGTCTAAATTACTAAACCGTTAAGTTTAATTAAATACTACTAAACCATTAAATCTAAATCAAAATAACTAAACCGTTAAGTCTAAATCACTACGGACATCCAAATCACTACCACTAAATTGATTCTCCTTCTCGCTCCCGCGTCCGCTGCCTTGTTACTCTTGCCTCCAATCCGACAAAAGGTTGCTTCCTCTTCTTCCTCTGTGTGTCCTTGTTACCTTCTCCTAAGACAACACCACAGTTCGGATTCTGTAACACCCTAAACCCGCAATTCTCAAGTTCTACGCAATTTTTAGTAAAGTCTTGGGCAGACCTTACACTTAGCCATTTAAAGTCCATATTTCACTAAATCAAAATTTCGATTTTGAAAAGAAAAGTGACAAGCCCAAACATTCATAAATAAAGACGGTTCCGTTTATTAAATCCAAATCGAATTTCAAACACAATTCAACTTAGCCGGTAACTTAACAAAGTTCCAAAACGGTTCTAGCAATAAGTTCAATTTTAAAAACATAGAATAAAAACACGAATTCAATCCTAATCCATCCCATCTTCCTTCCGCCTTGGTCTCGCACCTACT